>JAPYYS010000404.1:0-96459 GCA_030522525.1 Campopleginae sp. 14b
TCTCTCTCTCTCTCTCTCTCTCTCTCTCTCTCTCTCTCTCTCTCTCTCTCTCTCTCTCTCTCTCTCTCTCTCTCTCTCTCTCTCTCTCTCTTTCTCTTTCTCATCTCCCCACGCTCCTTTTTTGTTTATATAGCCTTTACCTTTGATTGACTCGGTTTCATGTCGAAATTCCGAAAACGTAAAGTACAAAACAGAATTTGGAACAAAAGTTACGAGCTGTAAAAGTTGCAAATAGTTTTTCGACTCTCGAGACTCTGAGAATGTTTATTTTTGCTGAAACGCACCTAGTTATTTGTAAGCTACTTGCGTCAAAGTGAAGCTCGCGTAACTTCTGGGCTCAAAGTTCCAACTCGTAGCTGTAGTTGTTGCTGTTTTTAATAACTTTTATTAAGTTTTTCAACCTCCAATCCGAGCGAATATATTTAACTGCATTTCGAAATGCTTTCTTTATTCATCGAGCCTCCGATTCAAGCATCAAATTGGTTAACTTCTAAAAGTGGTGAAAAAAAAGGATTTTGACAGTTGGAATGAAACTTCGGAAGATTCAACGTGAAATATTTATTTTTCTTACAAACAGGAATAAAAATTTTACCACTTGCCAAAAAAATGCTGAACTGCGTTTGAAATTCCTCTAGAATTTGATTCGAACAATACAGAGCAATTCTTTCGTCTCATCAGAGAGCTAATCATATCTTTATTCCCTTATTTCTGTTATTTCCATTTCCAGCAGAGACGTAAATGCGTAAAATGCTTTTTGGATTTTTTTTTCTCTACATTTCTGCAAATATTATTTCTCCTACCATTTTTAAGTACATTTGGCAAGTTATTCGGTACATCCGCCTCCGTCTAATGCAGTAGAATTTCATATGAGCCTGAAGTTTGCATCGACGAAATGCCACGAAATGAAAAAAAAAAAACTGATTCGTCACTTTTTTTTTCAATTTTTTTTTCTTAATTTCGTGAAATAAAAAAGTGACGAATCATTTTTTGTCTTTTTTCATTTTGTTGCATTGCGTCGATGCAAACTCCAGGCTCATAATTTCAATCGTGATCGAGAACTGCAATCTCGCGAATATTGAATACCCGCGAATGAGCCTGTTTTTTTTTCTTCATCGGCTTTTCTTGATTTTATCGCTGAAACCTCTCGTGCAAAAACTTGGGAAAAAAAAATCATCCCGATTGACAAATTCATTTTATTTTTTAACTGAAAAGAAAATGGAAATTTCAATTATAATTTTTGACATATTTTCCAACTTTTTAATTAATTCGTTCAAGTCATTGTGCACAGCCAATTATTCCAACAATATAAAAGCCTCGTTCATTGTTGTTTTACGATTAATTTATAATTTCAGGTCAATGGGTATTCTTTTGCCACCGGTGCCGCAAGCCACGGTAACGCCGTCGACGTTACATCATCGAAACCGTAGTTTGGACTCGGCGCTACAGCGAATACCGGAGGTCGACGTTACACCGAGTCCAGAATGCGAAACAATTCCGGTACAGGCGACGAAAACAGTTCTCTCAACAAAGAACAGTCGGAGCCGAGAGCGTGAAGATCTCGCGAGTCTTGGTTCTGATGACTCGGGAATTCTTTGCGGTTCCGATAGCGGTTCGAGCGACGCTGCAAACGCGACAACCCGTGAATCGAGCGTAGAACATTTGCACAGTCGGGAAAGTCTGGACTCGTCATTGTCACAAGCGGGCGATATGGATAGCGTTGACGCGATTGATGGTGACGAGAACGTCGTTTCCGGCTTACCAATGGACATTCTCTTGATCGGTGACGAGCCATCAAAGAATAAAGATCACCTACGAAATGACAAATGTGAAATAACCGCGATGCAACTTGAGAATGGTCCAACAGTCGCTTTGTCAAATGGCGATCATTCTCTCCAGGAACACGATAATGTCGATCGTACTATTGATCAATTGCGCGATAATCAAGTATGCTCCAATTCTGGAATAGCGAGCTATCAAAATTCACGGGAAATTGCCGTACAGCGTGAATTGGCTGGTGCTGCTATGACTCTTTGCTGTGGTACCGGCCAATTAGAGGATGAAATTATTAAAAAATTACCCGATTTAAGAAGACAAGAAACCGCACAGCCAAAACCCAGCGAAGGATGTCTCCTCAGGTTATTCGAGAGCCAAGTTTTCGACATGTCCATGGCGATATCTTATCTCTTTAACTCCAAGGAACCCGGAGTTCAAAGTTATCTGGGTTTGTACTCCATTCTTTTGTCAAGTTCAAATTATTAACATTTTACGAAAACTAGAGTCTAAATACTGACCACCATCTTCATCTTATAGTTTTCTTGGTCCTTTCTTTATGAACTGTGTCGACTGAGGAACGAAACGAAATACGGATGGATTGTTACGAGTCGTGTTTCTTTCGCGTGCTCTCGAAATGTATAAAAGTCGTAGGCATTCCAAAAGCACAAATCTTTTATGATGAATGCTGATGAAAATATGGAAAGAACTAGCAAGGCTGTTTGTAATACTTTGGTCGGTAGAATGGCGCGTCGGATGTTATTTCCGTGTTTTTAGAGACTGAGAATAACTCGAGAGATGAAACATATATCAAGAATCGAGAATAAAAAATACGAAAGATTCAAATCGTATTAATGAATAAGAGTTTGAGGTTCGAAAGAGCGAACGTTTACAGAATATCAAATGTTCCTTATTCGATATGTAAACATTCAATGACGATACGATATGTAAAACGATTATAGTGTGCGAAGAACGGATTTTCCAATTTCAAACCAAATTCACAAAAGCTGGACCCATTTTTATCTTTCTTTTTTAACCGGAGCCAATGTTTATTCAGAAAAATATTCCTCAAATTCCAACGATGCCATGATTCTCCTCATAGTCATAATAATTCCGTCTTTTTCTTCCTGCGGTGAATTTGCAAATCATTAAATGTTTGCGACGATAAATTGCTCGTTCCACTTGTTGATGTTAATTTTTCACGTTCATTGCAGGTAACAAGATGTTTAGTTTCCCAGATAACGACGTGGATTTCTATTTGCCACAGCTCGTTCTGATGTATATACAACTACACGATGTCACGGAAGTGCTCTATCCGTATCTTGTCTATAGGTGAGAAAGCTACTCTTGCCACGGTTATTTTATATCGCCACGAATTATTTCTAACACATGTGCATTAACATTCTCTTTTTCTTTTTTTTTTAAATACAGATGTAGAGGCTCAGCTGATTTCTCTTTGAAGTGTGCCTGGCTATTGGACGCTTATAGCTCTGATGCGCTCTTGTCATCGAAGAAAAAGTCACACGGCACAAAGCTCAAAAATCTAATACTATCCGACGAGTTGAGGTAATAATTGGCTCGAATTATTATTTGAAATTATGAGTTTCAATCGCTGGATGGCATCGCAAGATTCTATGACCCTGAAGTTCCCAACGTTGGGAATCTTTTTGCAAATATTTTTTTTACATCAATTTTTTGTTTAATTTCCAAAATCCATGACAATTTTCGTCCTCATTTTGCCTCTGGATGCACAAAAATATTCGCTTCATTATCCTGATAAAACATTGAATAAAAATCCTGAGATCTATTCTCAAAGAAAAAAAAAACAGAATTTTGTTGCATTCTAACGATGCAAAGTTCAACATGGTAAGATCAAACTTTCGATCTTATCGTGTAGATTCAGTTTCTGATGGAGACCGAATGTCGGAGTTAATTTGAGGCTGAAAAAGGAAATTCGTCGTAATGCAGAAATTGAGTGAATAATATGGTGTTTTTAGGCCCAAGGGAAATCAAACGATACGAAAGCAAAAGCTTCTCGGACTGCAAGTTCCTCTCCCACCCCCTTTGCCATCCGCTCAATCGGTGACATCACCCATTAAAAAGACCCACCAAAGATCGCAGTCCGATGCCACGGGACTGTTCCAAACTTTGCGTCGCAGTCATTCCGGTAAATTGAGCATTTTTATCTCTGGCTTGTCAACGAATCTCGATAAACATGAGATTATCTCTGGTTTTTCTTTTTAAGGTATTATAAATAAGGTAAGCCTTGGGGACTTGAGTTCCGGTCGAGCTTTCGACAATGGATGTACCTGCTTTGATTCCTGCCAAGGTATCGTTAATGACTTACGAGGACAGAAGACTGATTGCTTCTGTAATGTAAGTTCAACAACCATTTTTTATAATTCTCGCAATGCATTTACGAATAAAACAACGAATTTCCAGTCAATTGAGAAAAACAAAATTCAGTCGATAAATTTTTAATTGCTCCAATGCAATGAGCAAAAATTTTTTACGTTTTTTTTCAATTCTCGAATTCGTATACGGTTTCGTTTTTTTGAAAAGCTCGAAAAATAGGAATTTCGTTGGTATTTTTCAGTAATGCAAACTTGAATGTCGTATTTATAGTGTAGTGATTTTTATCAAACGTTTGACTATCGTCTGGTCTATTATTATCTCGACTTTAACGGTTTAATGTTCGACGTCGATAGGCCCCCCGGCTAGCACCGGAGCTCGAGTTTATTCAAGCACTGATATCAATTGGCAAATTGCTCGGTACTATTCCTACAAAGGAGAGTAAAACTGTTCAACTAGTTGCGGAGCTGAATACACTTAACTTGAATCTCCCGGCGAGAGTATGGCTACCTTTGCACAGTACAGTGCCCCATCATATCGTCAGAGTTCCACCGCAATACGCAGCCGTATTAAATAGTAAAGATAAGGTGAGCTCCTTTGAATTTCCAATTTATTTGCGATTTTTTTTCTATTTTTCATTATATTTTCGCTTCGAGCGTTCTTTGGTTTTCTTATACAATTCGTTTTTTTTTTGCAGGCCCCATATATCATGTACGTCGAAGTTCTGGAAGTCGAAGATCTCTACACGTCGCCAGTACCGACTAAAATTATGGGCAGTTCCTTGAGACATACGAAATCGGAAGAGAACTTGACCGGCGGCGAACCAACCAACCCGCTCGATAAATCCGGTGCGCAAATCACCGAATCCCACAATGTTAACAACCCTATTCGACAAACTCCAGTTCGAAATGTCAACGCACTTGCCAGCAGATGCATCGACAATGCTTTCAATTATACTGATGACGATCCTGCCGATTGTTGGAGTCAGGAAGACGACGAAATCACTCAACAGGTTAAAAAATTACGATTTTCAAGAGATTAAAAGTTTTTTTTGCAGGCTGTTGAGATTTTTCACGTTTTTTTTTTAATTTATTCAATCAACGAGCCAAAAAGTGAATTTACAAAGGTTTCTTCGCTATTTTTTTGTTGAGCTACTAACGTGGGATTGAAATTTTGATGACAATTCGTTGAATTCTGTTCGATTAAAATGTAGTATCTGCAACTGAGGAAACCTAAAGACAGAGATACGATATCGCAACTTAGTCAAGATTCATCGGACAGTCGAGAGCCAATTTTCATACCGGGAGACATAAAGAGACGATTGAGCGAAATGGCAGCGACTCCGAGTACCACATTCAATCACGACCCTGAAGATCCGTCGGCTGCAGTCTTGAAAGAGCCTTGGGAATTGAAACAACGACGTATTCGAGCTTCGAGTCCATACGGTCATCTTGCATCATGGCGGTTGCTAGCCGTCATCGTTAAATGCGGCGACGATCTTCGACAGGAGCTTCTTGCTTCACAGCTGCTTTCGATGTTGCAAAAAATATGGCAGGACGAAGAAGTTCCCTTGTGGGTTAGGCCGTACAAGTATGTTTTCCATTTTTCTCTTCTTTTTATTTCTAAATCTTACGGCGAAAGAAAAATACTGACCGAGCCGCCGTAAGTGCAGAAAATCAAATGGTTTGCTTTTCCAAATGCTTTCGGCAAAAAGTTATAATCGAGAAAAACTAAATGAGTTAATTTTCGTTATGTTAGAAATACACAAAAAGTTCATTTCGTTCTTTGCTTGAAACTTACTCGATGTGGGAGAAATGTTCGATGAAGTATCCATGGCGTGCGTATTAAAATTCAATGTTTTTTAAACTTTTCAGAATACTTTGTTTGTCGAACGACAGCGGTCTGATCGAGCCGATACTCAATACGGTATCGCTTCACCAAGTAAAGAAGCATTGCCAGCTGACGCTGTTGCAATATTTCGAGCGTGAATTCGGGAGCTCGAGTTCAGAGGGATTCGCGATAGCACGAAAAAATTTTGTTCAAAGTTGTGCTGCCTATTGCCTCGTGAGTTATTTGATCCAAGTGAAGGATCGACACAACGGGAACATATTGTTGCACAGCGATGGACATCTCATCCACATTGATTTTGGTTTCATTTTATCGACCTCACCTCGTAACCTTGGATTTGAAACAAGTCCGTTCAAACTCACACCCGAGTTCGTCGAAGTCATGGGCGGTAATCAATCGAAAATGTTCCTCGAATTCAAAAGCCTCATTTTACAAGGATTGGTCGCAGCTCGGAAACACATGGACAAAGTCGTTAATCTCGTCGAGATAATGCTATCAGGTTAGTTGACAAAGTTAGATGATATTCAGATTATCACGATTATTTGAAATTTCGGGGATTATTTTTCGAACTAAAATCTAAGAAATTTCGTCAATTTTCTGCAACTTTACTTTCCGAATAATAAGTAAAATTCGATGTTTTTGTTAGGTTCGCAGTTGCCGTGTTTCCGCAGTGGTGGAGCAGCAACGGTACAGGGATTAAAAAATCGATTCCATTTGACGCTGACAGAGGATCAGTTGCGCCAACACGTGGATGACCTTGTCGAGGGGAGTATCCATTCGTGGTCAACAAAATTATACGATCGTTATCAGTACTTCGCGAACGGAACGCTCTAATAATCGCGAAAAGTAAATTCAACGATCGTCCAAGTTTGAAATCCTCTATTTTTCTTGGTCCTTTTTTTATAAGCTGTGTCGACTAAGGAGCGAAACAAAATACGGATGGATTGTTGCGAGTGGTGTTTCTTCCGCGTGCTCTCGAAATATATAAAAGTCGTAGGCATTCCAAAAGCACAAATCATTTATGATGAATGCTGATGAAAATATGGAAAGAACTAGCAAGGCTGTTTGTAATACTTTGGGCGGTAAAATAGCGCGTCGGATGTTATTCTTGTGTTTTTAAAGACTGAGAATAACTCGAGAAATAAAACATATATCAAGAATCGAGAAGAAACTCAATAATACGAAAGATTTAAATCGTATTAATGAGTAAGAGTATGAGGTTTGAAAGAGAGAACGTTTACAGAATATCAAATGTTTCTTATTCAATATGTATACATTATTTCCGATTAAAGTGTGCGAAGAACTCTATAATTACGCCTCGAACGACAATTACGTGGTTAACTATCACCGGTGCAGATGTTGTGCTATTGACTGAAGATTGGACTGCTAGAGATCGTCGTAGCTTAATAACTGGGGTAATTTGTCGAAGGTGCCTTATTCGTAGGGGAATGGTAAAGATATAAACGAATTACTAAGAGCAGTCAAAAGTGAATGTGGCATTGTACCAAATCCGTGGATATTGCGCATGTGAGCAATCTGTAATTTGTACATACTTATCTTAATATGAAAGAAAGAAAGGGAAAGAAGGAAAAAAGAGAGAATAAGAGAAATATACCGTCGGGAGCCGCGCGGTTATTGGCAATAACTAATGAAACCGCGAGTCATTGGTACGTACTACGTAGTCTCCGATAAGAGTGCGAAAAAAGTAAAAATAGGCAAAGTTCTTGTGACGACGTCACATCCACGGGACTCAACGCACTAACGGGAGACAAATACTCAAAAAAAAAAACAATATTTCCTACTTTATATAAATAATTATTACGATTAATTATGCAGTCTACAATATAGCATAGATAACGATAGTTGATCTTGAGAGAAACGAAAAAAAATACAGCAGAAAAGTATCACAATTGAAAGTTTTTACATGTTCTTATTGCATAGTTTCATCGTTATAATGGCAAGAAAAAAACGAATATCTTAGCTACAAGGAGACGATTATTTAATAGAATGTCTGCGTTGAATATGTTTATTTGAGCTATTAAATTATGATAAAGAAAATATTGTACATATATGAACTGTGAAGCATTAAACAAATTTGTTTAAGAATAATTGAAGATGAATATATGAAAAAGAAAAAGAAAGCAAAATCAAACGTTGCGGCGAGCGGGCCCGGGCCTTCCGATTTCCCAGTGTTTTAACTATATCTCTTTCTCTCTGTATCTCCACTTCACTTTTACTATAACCATCTCTAAAACATAGACGGGTAAACCTGGCAGCGAGATTTTTCACAGCTCTCCACTTCAACAGACCTTCAGCTCCTTTTATCATTTTTATTTTATACTCTTATTATTCATTCTAAAATATATCGAGAGTACATATCTAGATAGGCTTTAGTTTTAATGACTGGTCTAATGCGTCCCCCCTCTCCCCTTTGAACTGTTGATTGACAGAGTTTTTTGCTTCAGCTCCGATGTAACGTTCATTATATTTGCTTCTTCTTGCTATCGAATGTCCGAAGCCCCGGTTTGCCTCGATCTATCGACTCAAATAAGAGCTCTTAATGATATCGAATAATTACTGCATAATATGAAATACCATTGGATGTATCATTAGTTTTATCATTAAAACCTTCATTTATTTTTCTCTCAAAGCGAAATAAAAAAAAAAAAACACTTTTTATTATTCAAGGACCCAGGGCAACTACGAAACCATCTCATTGGAAAACAAATGAAAACATGATTTTATTTCCAAGCTTATTGACAACAGTATCCAATAAAATGTATGCATCTCTGCCTTTCCTGTCTTTTCTACAATTATTTAGCCACCTCACCTCGTCGCCACGTACCCCTCAATCAGTTTTGGTCCGAAAGTTTTGGCTCATGTGGAAACGGAGCAAAACTATATTGGTTCGATCTATCGAACCTTGAGTCAAGTTTCAACTCCAGAATTCGCATTATCGGTACTGACCACGTATCATCAATGGGGAAAAAATCGAAATGATAAAAAAGTCGAGTCGGTTTAGTCGACAATTTACTTGGCAAAAGATCGTATTAGTCCCACTGTGTGATCATATAATTTTGGATTTATAAATTCTCCGCCATGGTCCAAAATGTAGAAGTAAGAACGACCCTTCAACTTTAGCGACAAATAGCTGGTCATCTCTTTCCTGGGTATTCTTGAACTGACCTGCAGAAATATTTAATATTGTAGCGTGAAATAGTGAGACATAATAAAATGTGTAAAAAGTTGGCACGTACATTGTCAATGGGAACGGTCAAACCAACATTTGGCTTGAAAGGATGATACGTTAGGAGAGTTATGTCTTTACCACCGGCTTTCAGAATGACGTATTTGACGGATCTAGATGTAAAACCCCAGATCAAACCCATTGCCGTAGTGCCTGGATAAATAAATTCAATCGGTTGAACTCTCATGCCACTCCGCGAGACAGCAAAACAAAAGATTTGTCGAATTACCTAGGAACGTACAAGAACCGCATATTATTATCCAACCCCAGTATTCCCCGAAGTAGTCCCACACAGAGGTTTCACGCAGCGGTAACATGGTATAAATGAAATATGAGACCCACGTCCAAAAAACGCATTGGACAGGAGCGAATAAATTCATGAATACAAAGAGTTTAGGTCTCTCGTATTTGTACAGTATCACGTTATTCGTGACCGCTGTGTTAATATCCAATGAACTTGGTGACTGCGCTTTCTTATTCCAAGCCGAATTATGTAACGATCTTTGCCCAATAATCGTTTCATTGCAAATACGAACGTGGGATCTAATCGAACTGGATTAAACATTATTATTTTTATGGTGACAAATTATTCGTACGATTTTTTGTTGGAACGGAAATAGAAGGCAATACATTTTTTTATTCAATGTGCGTAGATTTATATTTTGGATTTGACCTGTCTCACCTTAAGCTAGAAAAACACTTTTTCGATCCTTCGAAACTGAGTGTACAACGCGAATTACAGAGAACACGCGTTAACACTGGTTTCGTTAATACAATTCGTTGCGAATAACAACGCCGAGCTGTTGTTAAAGTTTCTAAGCTTTTTTTTAAACTGCCATGGTGTAATCTCATTATGTTGTACATCTTCGCATTATTACCGGCCTCATTCGTTGAGGTTAACCAAAAACACACGGATCACGGATCCACAAATAACATGCGCCCATCATACATATCTATATAAAACGTCCTACACAGTACCCACAGTACACACCAGTGGAGATGGCGCAGGTCACGGAGGACCAACAACCGATGATGAAAAATGGGAAAGGAAAATAAAAGAAAATGTTACATCAAGACAAGTCAAAAATTTCAAATTTGCTTTATTTTACAAAAAATACAAAAAACTGTTTACCGAATAATAGAACAGTCTGGTACGTGGACATCCGCACAGTTCTCCAGCTTCTGAATTAAATGGGCAAAATGGTTTTTTCTCTCTAAATACAGCGAATGGATAAAACTAAAAAAATTAAACAATGGAGTTGGGAGCAGAAAACGTGTCCATTGAGTTTTTTCCCGACTTTTACGGAGTAAGAAAAATATTCTCATTGCATGCCCGTGGCGAATATTGATATTTATTTACAAAATAGAGAAAAACGTACAGTAGGAAATCAGAGCCGAACTACTCTAATGATTTAATTCTGCGAATTTAAAAAAATACTATAATACACGAATAAAATTATATTTCGATCTTGTATAATCGTAATGTTTATGGTTTTGAAGATTTGTTCAAAGTATCGATGAGATTGGTTCTGTGTTTTGAGAGAATGTTATAGAATTTGTCGAAAAACCTTTCGAACGATTTTTCTATAAATTGATATTTTCGTTCGACTGCTTGTAACTTATCGCGACACTCCGATACTTCGTTGAGGGCGGCATCCAAGTCAGGCATGGATTGTTCCAGACTGGCAATGTCGATTTTAACGTTTTTTATCTGATCCTTGAGCTTTATTTCGTTCTCTTTCGTTTTTTGTTGGATCTGCTGGACAAAGATTCTCTGCTCGGTTATTTTTTCCACACGGTCTTTATTGTTTTCTTGTAATGTTCTCAAATTCTCTTGCAACGACTCGAGCTCCATAGCGTTGGCTTCGATGAGAGTTTCTGTTTGACCGAGTTGTTTTTTGATATTCTCCTCCACGTTGAGCATCGCAGTTTCTTTGATCGGTAAAGCTTCCATAAAATCATGACTAAGTAAATTTCCTTCAGGGAGTTTAAGTTCCTCCAAATCTATGCCTGCGTCGCAACCCAAATGCATTATTATATCCTTGTTGTAAGCCAAAATCGCTTTGTACAGATTCATATTGGAGGATGCGAGTTTCATATCCATGGCATAAACTTCGTTCTTAATATCTTTGATGTGAGTGTCAAACTGTTGGATGTAGTTCTGAAACTCGGAGCATTGCTCGATTATGGCGTCGCGCTCTTTGACAGACATTCGTTGATTTGCGATGAGATCGTGCAACTCTTTGTGGTGATGACAATCTTTCTCAATTTTATCCTCGAGCACTTTGCTGTCGTGTTTCAAATGTTTGATCTCTTGTTCGACGCGCTTGATGCGATTCTCGGTCGTTTGGATGAGATCGTTTTCAGTCTTTTCCTCGTGCTTCAGGCTGTCCAGAAATTCTTTTATACCGTTGAGTTCCGCGTCTAGATCCTTGGAATGTTGGTCCATTTCTTCCAAGCTAGCTCTCTCTTTCTCGAGAGTTTCCGCTGCCTCCGCTATGTTTGTGTCGATATCGCCATGCATGCGTTTCAATTCTTGCAAATGCTGCTCCACCAGAGCAGCCTCGTCGTCCAAACGTTCTTCGTTCCAAGCGACGTAAAATCTTATCAATGCCTGGAAATTGATTCTCTTGTTTTCCTGGTCTTCCTCCGAACCAACAAATGGGAGCTTCCCTATTTCAAATGTGAGCATCGCCAAATCTTTTGCTTCGCAAACCTCCACGAGCCAACTCAACAAGGCTAGCACGTGGGGCCACGAGTGCATCGTGTTTGCCGTTTTCAACCAAGATTTCGTTACCGCACCAGGATAATGGATTTTTTTCGCTATCTTGGGCAATTCGTCAGTGTAGTTGTTTATACTGAGTTCGTGCTTTATGTCCAAGTGGTTCAGGAGATAGCTCGTCGCTTCGATGAAGATCTTTAACGTTACCGGCCTCAAACTACCGTTGGGATTCAAGATTTGCGCCATAACTGCAAAATACTCGTCTATCTTATTCAGCATCGTCGACTGATACATTTTATCGTTTATCGGTCTTGTGTCTTTCCGCGGGCCTTTGCCGTCAAAACCACTCGCACGTTCCCCCGACGGTGATCTATGACGAGGCCCGGACGATGGCTCTACATGCAGGCGGCTGGCAGAACTCGCTCTGGGAGTTTTTGGAGTCACCGGCCGCGCACGAGAGAGTCTATGGTGTGGCTGACTTAGAGGAGTTTTCGCTACGTAACACAAGAAAATTAGAATCATTAAGATTTTGGGCTAGATCGTGGTGAATGGTAGAAAAAACTATACCACCGTTTTTTTTAATTTGACGTGAAACGCGAGTTTTGTTTTCTGATTCGACTTCAAAATTCTGTGGATTTTTCAATTCAAAAGGGAATGACGATCGACCGCATCGAAAAAACTTTACGTAGCTCAAAAAATATGAAATTTGTTTGTGTTGTTTTCAATCGAATTTAACAAGAATCTGTCGCAATCACTTACCAGTCACTTTCAAATGCGACCTGTGGATGCTGACTCGATCGCTCGAGGACGATCTCATACGGGGTCTCGGTATCTGGGAATTGTCGACTTGTGACAACACCTTCGGTTTCAGAATTTGTGTTCTCCTGGCTTCCGGGCGTCCAGCGCTTTTCTCATCACGATCGAATCCTGACACCCTGACCAAATTCGTGGTCGACGAACGACTGGTCGAACTCTTCCGCATTTTTGTTCCGGTTTTAGATATTCTTATATCGTTTCAAAACATTCAATACATTCCAACTCGTGCACTGAGTTAATCGGGAAGATCGGGAAGTAAACAGTGTGAACGTTACGAATGGATTCAAATTCAAGCGATGGCATGGAACTGTGAAACTACTAGAGGACGAACTTCATCGTGAATTTGACATTATCGACGACCGTGCCGCCCTCTGCTGACGGCATTTCCTTGTTTAGGCACGGCCGGATATCAGAGTTTTTATTTTTATTGTTGTTGAGGGGATTTTATTGTACTATATTTTATACTTTATTTCCACGTTATTGATGCTGAATTTCGTCATTCGATGTGACCATCAGAGTCGACATGTTCTCGAAGTATCGAACGGGATCCATTCAACATTTCGGAAACGTAGTCTAGCACTATCGTGTCGACGGAACGAAGCTGGCAGCATAAATAATAATAGCTGGGAAAGCTTTTCAATCTCACGACTTGACGAATTCATTTATTTTCATAATTTTTTACCCGAAAAAATATACAAATCAAAGCGTCATATTTGTGAAACAATAAACTCTCAATTGAAATTTATTAAGAAAATCCTTACGATATATCGTAGGATCGAAAATTTCTTCACCGATCAGCCAGCAAAAATGTGCAAGTTTCAAGATTTTCTTCCAATGCAATGTTTACCCAAGCTGTCATGTCATTAGGACTTGAAAAAGGAGGAAGAATATGCTTAAATTTTACTGTTTAACCGAGGTTAGTCCCATAAAGACGAGGGGCTAGCCGAGTTGTGAAGAAAAATAGCAATCAATGGTATATGATCTTTCCTCTCAACGGAGTGTATTCCTAATCGGTTTTTCAGTCATTTTAATTACACGAAAATTGCGATACAGTTTTAAATAAAATCATTTTCCATAACTAATGTTCCCAGCATCAATATTTTTCTACGAACACCCAACTATGACATATTTCCATCCAAAAAACGACAAAATTCGATAGTTAGGATTGTAGGAGTGTGTTTTCTAACCTTACGACCGAGGCATTACATTTATCATAGCATAATGATTGGCAAGGTCAATACAACAAATAAGTCTTTGGCCGTGAGGACAAGGAAAGACAATTTGGATGTTGCTCCCAAACAACAAGCACCAAAGCCGAGCAACAAGGTTTGTAATCATCTTTTTTCAGAATTGATAAAAAAAACCAGCTCAACCGGATGATAAAAAGTTATGGCGCTTTTCAGAAACTGAAACCATCGTCTTCCAACGATGTTTTACTGATAGACAATCGTGGCACGACCATAGAAGTTACCGTTAAAACAAAAGGACGCAAAAGCAGCTCCGGAATGGTTAGCGGCAGCTTGAACACCTCCAAAGTAATGGAAGATAAAACTCCCAACAATATGGTCATGGACAGTCACGCCAACAATTGGAGTAGAACCTTGAGAGAACAAAATCGTCCCGTTCTCAAACAAGGCTTACAACATCTCGCCAGCCAAATGCAATCATCCAAACATGCCAGACACGAGAACCACGAGCGTAAGGAGATTCGAACGATAACAGAAACTCATCAGTCCCATAAATACATCCGTGTGAGTATAAAAATCCTTTATTCACGAGTTTTCGATATTTAGACCGTTCATCGCTTCAAATTCATGAAGGAATTTGATGATGCTAAAGGTCACAACGTTGGAATGCAACTAAAAGTATTTATTTTTATTGATAATTTATTTTATTTTTAAAATGATCCGAAATTTGTCGAGCCAATATATTTTTTGGGGATCAAAAACCGATCGATTTATCGTAACAATTAAATCTGAATTTAAATAATGAGCTTTCGCAAAGAAAAGAGGAATTTCGTTGCATGCCAACGATGCAAACTTCAACGTCATGGAAGCTGATGAAATTTCGTGAGCATACTCACGTATTGAATGTGAATATACAGAAAAATTTGGGTCGTCGTATTTGATGCTAAAGAACATTGTTACCGAATATTATTGAATTCTTATCATATTGTCCTATGTAGCCAAACTCTTCAATTCCCGATACTTGTCGAGTGAGTTGAGAGAAAAAACGTGCATCCACGTATCGAGCTAATGTGGCATTTTTAATTCGCAGCAAGACAGCAGAATATACGATGAGATTCCTGTCAAGCAAGCGGCGAAAAAGTCTTCCGAGCACATAAAGACTGTCTCAAATTCAGGAATTCCGTCCACAACGACGTTAGCCAGTAGTTTGGAGTCCATAGAAGTAACAGACAGAGGGGTTCAATGTGGAGGGATATTCGATTGCTCTAACGATAGACTGGGCATTTATAATCCAGTCAGAGTTTTGGGTATTTTGATGCAAGAGATGGAAGGATTAGTCCGTGACGAACGATCTAGTAAAATTCTGACAGAAATGGAACAGGCTCTTTTGAGGATACCGAAAGAGCCAGGAAAACTTCCACCAGACGTGAGTCCTGAGAATTGAGCGAAAAAAATGCCGACGTTCCTCGTACTGGTAAACTAAAATTCTGCTTATTCGCAGGTGCTCGAAAAGATTGCATTGTGCACCAAATTGGAAGCGGGTATGTCGCAATTAGAAAATACCAGCAAAGAACTCGAAGCGGCATCCGCGAGGCTAAGAAAAGACAAGGAGACCTTACAACAGTATGTACACCTTTATGACACGTCAATTTTCGTTGCTAAATTGGAATCGTTTCTCATGCGTTGTAAATCATTTCAGACAAGTTGTTAAAAAGACTAACTTGTTAGAAGAAAGTCAACAACGTGAAAAAACTGCTGAAATGACGATAAAGAAATTAAGAATAGAATTGAACGAGAGCTTGAAGGCCGGAGTTGAAAACAGACGAATCGTGGCTGCTCTGAGAGAAGACAATAAGAGAATAGAGGCCTCTCAAAAACTGGCAAGAGAATTAAGACGCGATCTAAACGAACAAATTGAAATAGCTGGACAAAGATACATGGAGGTGCAATATCTTAAATTGGAAAAAGACAAACTCTTAGCTTTGTCTTCTTACAAGGATGTGATGCTCAATGATTTACGAAAGAAATTGAAGTGAGAGATTGGCATTAAGTTGATCGTTGCAATCCCATGAGTCGATTTATGATTTATTTTATTTTACTTTTTTCTCAGGGAGCTCCAAAACCATATTTCACATCAATTGGTGACAATCCGTGAAACTGGCAATCAACAAATCTCGCTTATTCATGGAGGTGCAGCCTGTTCTTCTCCCACGTCAACATCTTCCAAAAACTCTTTCGATCCTCACTCGGTCGCTGAATTATCAGAAATTTCGTTGCCTGTCGTTGATTGTTTGTTCGAAAAATCTACTGCACCAGCCGACGACCCGTTCAATGGCTTGTCCGACAATTCCGAACTCAAAAGGACCGCCGAAAAGGTTCAACCCGAATTTATTAGTCTTCCTGGCGAAGAAACTTCCCAAACTGTATCGTTGACTCACCAACACGAGGAGGGACCAAAACTTTCAATATCTACAAGTAAGAATTCACCACGTCTTACAGTTCGTAAAAACGATCGAATTTCGTTGGTGAAATTTCGATTTTTAACGACAATTAACGTTCCTATTGATTCACGGCGAACGGAAATTTTTCGATGGAAGATTTTTTCATATTTTTTTACCCGAAATGAGAAAAAAATTAATTACGATCTTCAAACTTCCCCATTCGACAGCCTCGAAGCAAAAACTTAGTTTCTTGTTGTCCACAGATACGATGAAGAACCATCCGGATGTTAAGGGTGAATGGAAATTGGAGGAGTTTCTTAGTGCACCGAACCTTGAGTGTAAAAATCCTGGCGGTGCTTCGCAGATTGGGGAAGAAGAAAAGAAAGACAACCGATTAAAATCAAAAGCCAGAAAATCATGTTCAGCAACGGAGAATAAACAAGACCGCGACGGAGTTCGACTTTCGTCAAATCCCGAGGACGCTCAAAAAGTAGAGAATGAACGATCTTCCGGCGATCCGGTCAGTATAAAGGAACAATTCGAAATGATGTTTCAAGACATGAGACGACAGAGTAAATTTCTTGTGCACGTGCGAAGTCCACCACGAAATTATCCGCATGCGGAATGGAGTGACAGCTCTTTGCCAACTATAAGCGTAATGTCCGAATCGAACATCGCTTAGTTCGCCCTCGACGTGCTCCGGATAAACGAAGGGAAAGAAAATCGTGAGGTTCCCAGGTATTGTTAAACAGATATAACAAAACCGCGTCCATTAAGTTCCAGTCAGATAAGTTAATTTATTCTCATAAACTTTTTAAGATTATATTTTTATGGTCGGTCCCTGGGAAGAGGGTCGCTGTGTGTCTTACAATGAAAACAAACAAAAATATACGATATTTTCATATGAAAAAAATGAGGTTGTTTTTTTAATTTATTAGAATAAGTGATTGGTAACAAATTGTACATAATACGCACGTCAGCTCGCGTGTAAGTTAAGGTATGAGGTATGATACATTAGTGACGGAATTTAATGCTACAAGACGAAATGCATAATGCTTAGAAAATGAATTGTCACGGCACATGAAGGCAGTCAAGTTCAAAAGCCGAAAACAAATCACATCGAAGTTCTCGAGGCTTTTTGTATCGTTTATTTTTTATTTCGTGTAAAAATCGTTCTGACGCGTTTGCGTTTCGTTTGAAAAATGAGAACAGAGTTTCGATTACGAGTCGGCTCGGTATCGTGCGTTATTGACTAATGAACTTTAAGTTATTGCAGTCAATTTGGCCATGCTCGCGTCGAGCAACGTCCCAAAAATGTCCGAAAATTCAGGATTTTTATTTCTTTAGTATCGATGACCGTTGTGTCGATCCGAATAATTCGTTGAGTATTTGCTGTAACGATCGCTAGCTGCGTCGTCAGCATATTTTCCCTCTGCTTTGTAATGTATTTCCGGCGCAGAGCCCACGTGACCTTGCCAATATCGCGTCCAGTAAAGATCCTCCGGATTTATGTCGTGAGGATGCTTCGCGTTTCTGAACACGTGAACGCAATATACTAAACTCCCGATCAGGGTCATGAATCCAAAAATGAGAAAAACTATACCAAGAATCCTGGAAAAAAAAAATTTCATTTAATCGACTCGAAAGCCTTGAAAGGGAATAGTTTTTTTCTTTTCCAATGAATAAAAATGCACAATCCGGATTGCGATTCATAAAAAACTCCATGAATGGTCTGTCTACTCTTTTTATTCCGTTTCAGTGGTGAATGGAAAATTCCCTCGTAAATTTCGAAGGCCAAATTAATGCTACAATGTTGTGCGTGGGTGGAGGAAAAAAATGAATCTTACCAAACGACCAATGGTGTGAAGAATTGGATAACTATGACGAAACCGAGAGTGACGAGGATCAAGCCCAGATTTAGTAGTAACATGAGACAACAGATTCCTTTCGTATTTGGACAGAAGGGATTCGGTGTCGACATTGTTTCCACGATAACGCCACCGTGGCGAGAAGTGTGAGTCTTGACCGTCGAGTGCCCTGATCTCGCCGAACCGCTGTAATTACTGGGAGCTCTTTCAGCGGCTCTCGAACTCGGTGCTGGACTGTTGCGTGATCCACGACTGCAAATTAATTCAGTTCAATTATGGCGTTAACGCTATATAGAAAAATCCACTAGGCAGGTCAATCGAGTGCATTGAATTCCGAAATTTTTCGATCTTATAATCGAAAATTATGCGTTGCATCGATCGATGCTTTTGATGTGCATTTTTTAATCGTAAAAGGCAATTCATCGCGAGGTTTTCAATCAAATGAAATAAAAAATTTGGGATTTTTTATTGTTCAGAATTACGGACTCGAGGAAAATCTTGGTTTCTCGATTAAAGCGTTCGTACCTCAATTCGGATGATGCTCTGTAAGGTGCCCCCGTAACGTACAAGTCTGATCCATTGTAGGGACTTTCGTGCCTCAATACTTTGTTCGGATTGTGAATACTTTGAGGTGAATCTCTCGAAAAATCCGAGCCTGGCCCATTTCGAGTTACATGGATTTTTTTTTCGCTAACGTGCTCGTATTTTGGTCTGTGACTTGTACTCCTTCCCGGCACAGCTGGTTTCATCTGTACACGAGTAGAATTAATGGATTGACGAATAACATTGTGGTCATAATTTTTCATCGAATTTTCGAGTCTGGAAATTTTCTCTGATTCTCAAAATTTTTATAATTTTCAGAATGGCATCAACGCATCTCGAATTCTTGTCTTTTTTTAATAGAAAGATTATAAATTTTGTAAAGATTGAAGTTTTTACTCATAAGAAAAGAGTTTTTGTTGCGATGTCTCACTTTTCATAGGGATTTGTGTAGCGGAGGCTGGTGGAGTAGATTATCGAAAATTCTCCGAATCGTTGAGAAATATGTAATAGAAAAAAAATATTTTTACCGGATTGGTGTGCTTGTGAGAAACCGCATATTCTGAAACGGTTTGTACAGAGGATGCATGATGGCTTTCCTCTCCTTCGGTTGAGTAGCCTCGATGATGATCGCGATTGGATTCCACCAAATATCCATTATTATCGTACATTTTTCTTGTTCCGATTAATATTTTCTCCTCGTTGTAGTGTTGCTCTTATCGCAACGCATTAGGCACATTGGCTAGCTGTACGATCGGTTCTGCCTCGATCGGAGCTGAAAAGGTAACTCATCTCGTGTACCAACACAGGATGCTGCCGCATTTATATGCATACATCTTTCCTCGCGGTGACGGCACACGTTTGAATGCGTGGAACTACAAGTGGGTGCAAGGTTGAGGAGACAAAACGTCGAAGAAAACCTTGTTCTCTTTTTCCTCATCATCAAGAGATATCAAACGTATCTTGAATATACAAAATATTTCATAGGTTTTTAGCCCTGAACCTTTGCGACGGACTTTCAGTCACACGTCCCGAATAATGCGAAATAATATCACACATTTTTTTCTGTCAAACACGTCGAGATATCCACGTTTTATCAAAATTCCGATTCCAAATTATTTCACGATTGTCGTCGAGGTTTTGTCACATTTCTGAATAAGAACTAGATTGGATTTGCTTTTACTCGATACGCCTCGTTGTTGTGAGTAAACAGTAGAAAACCGATGGCTAAAATATCGGCTGTTTTTTCATTACATGTTTATGTGATGCTTCGCGGGCAGTGTAAACAAGTCCTCGAGAGAGCGAAGGCGACAAATATATCTACGTGTGTGTGAGTCATGTTTATATTTGGAGACTTGCCACACCCATGTTTTTCCTGACGATGAATCTACAAAATCGCAATCCAAACCAATGTGCAATTTTTAAGTTGATCGCTGAAATTCGACACGTGCAAATGATTGAAAGTTTGTATACGTTTGATTTTTCGAATTCAAGATTAATTCATTTGCCGAGGCCCAATTTCTGTGAAACGTGGAAGCTGTTCGTGTATTTAAAGTTCGAAGTTTGAACAAGATTTTCATGAAGACACAATATTCGAAAAACCCCACAATTCCAAGGGAAATCTAGCATCAGATCCAAATGTCATTTTAATTAATCAGTAGTGCACATATTTTTCGGTATCGCGATTCGTTGTCTCTATTAAAAATCAAAGTGAATACAAATTGCATAGCCATCTATGGTTAAATTGAAAGAATTCGTCTCGCCGTTGGGTATGTCGTCGGAAACTTTCACTCAGTTGAGTCATCCTCGAAATCCGAAATGCGTTAATAAACTACGAGGAATCGAAAGGAAATGTATTCTGCAAACGCTTTAGGCGATGTTTCCCTCTCTCTCGTCGATTTTCATTGATCGCGGCAATAATGATCAATTGTTCACGTGAAAACAGACAAAGCCGCTAATTAGGAAACGCTAATTACTCGGAATTCCGGTCTATTCGTTTAGTGAACCCGTAAGTTTTCGCTCATTCCGATCGCAAATTTATTTTTCTGTTAACATTGTCAGTGGTCGACTAAATTATGAAAAAGCGGATACCTATCTGTGCATTTCGGGTCAAGGCCGCATAAATAAATGTGAGTCACAAAAATGCGCAGCACTCACCGCGAGGAGACCTCGATGCCTGGGTTGCTTCCCATAACAAATAGAGTCGAGTTGTAATGAGAATAAATAGAAAAATCTTCTGCCCGATTCGAAAAAAATGGAAATCACATTCAGCTCCACCAACAATTACCGAACGATTTTCCAATTTATACAATTTTTATTAAGACTTACAAAACACAACGTAATTGCGATGATGACTGAATCATTTATACACTCCACTGTCGTTATAATTTTGGATCCAGTGTGCGAATTGCAAAAATTCATTGAAACTGATTCTAGGAATGGTTTCGATATTTTTAATCAATTTTTTAATGAATTCCGATTGCGATTATTTGCTACATGGAAATAATGAATTTTGATTGGCACGACACTAAAAGATCGATTTTGCACGAGGCACAATATATATGCATCAAAGTATAAAAAGATGTAGCACGAAACGCATACGATAATAATTATGTCTACCGAATTAAAAAAAAATGACGCGACGAAAATAAAAATTGAGAAAAGAATCAGTGTTAAAAAATCGACGTGACGACGGTCGAGAGAATGAGTTACTGGAGACAATCTAGTGGGTCGTTTTGTCTAAAATCGAACTCGATCCCAAAGTTCCTTTAGTGTAATAGTCTGGTTCCTCGAGTCCGAACGAGATATAGCAGGAAAAAAACAAATGTATGGGAGAGTGGGAGAGAGAGAGAGAAGGCGTGAGATAGGGAGAAAGCGAGGAAAGCGAAGGAAGAAAAAAACAGAAGGAGAAAGGTTCTCCATAGACCGCATAGACCATTTCGAGACGTAATTATACATTATGAGTAAAACAAAGTGTTTGGTACCTCGCGTGTTGCACAGCAGCACTTTTGGGGAAGCGTGGATAATAAACAATAAAACTAGAGGTGTTAAAGATGGTAAAATCACGTCATAGCCGTTTTCACTTGTTGACGAGAAGAAAATATAAAGGGTACGCGTTTGTTGTGCAGCTGAAACCTCCGAGATGACATGGAGGCAGAGCAAATAAAGAAAGAGACACGTCAGTCTCCTTCCGTGGCGAGATCTTCTAGTGTACTAGTGAACGTTCATGCCATAGCAAAGCAAACGGTGTCCCTGGTACACACGGTATGATTCTACCGAGCATCGGTAACCCTTTCTCTCTTTCTTTCTCCCTCTTTTTCTCTCAATCTATTTTCCATTCTTTACCCATAGCGACTGAGAACGCGTGCAGAAAAGGAAAAGCCACAAATACAAGTGGGGAGAGCCTGCAATTCATGCTCGTAATTCTCCTCTATTCCGTATGACTTTCAGAGTTGCAAATTGCAAGACTTTCCCAGACGCGCGGCATCCATTTTGTCGCGACGTCATTATAGTTTATAACTGATTTGCCAACAACGCGATCGATGACGTTAACGCTGTTTCTCGACACACGGGTACCGGAATCGTTCCTTCTATTTGTTGAACGTGCTTTAAAAAACATGTTCACCTGTCGTTTCAAAACTCACCTGTATTCTCTACATTTTTTGAGGTTATTGAACAATGACATAAGGTTTTCAAGATAACAAAAGTCTCGATAAATTTAACCTTCACGAAACAGACTCCATTTTTGAATTTGAATACAATATGCCGATTGTCGATATTATATTTTTCTGTATTGTGTCTCATTTTTAATTCCAATGATCAATGTTCAATGTTTACATTGATGGATCATTTTTTATGTGTTTATCGTTTTTTTATGTTGATTCTCCATTATGACGTTTTACACATCTATTTTGAGTTTCAATATTTCATTCTGAAGATCGAGACTTAATTTTGAAAATTTGAAATTCGTCTGTTGATGTTAATGGGTCAATTACGATGTTAACATCGTAATTTGGTTTTATGATGATGATACTGAAGGTTTTAACTGAAAACGAGGAGCGCACATGTAGAATATGCGAAATATTTCCACTGCTGATTGGGCGCCGGGAACAAAAGAAGTTTGTCTGTTGATACCACACTGGTCGATAAAGTGTTTGCTTAACATTATAAGCTTATTGTAGTATCATAACAGGAAAGGGAACGTGCTCATTTGACGAATTATCTAAATGACTAGACGATTTCGTGTGGACCATATTTTAATTATCATAAAAATGCTTTTATTACTAATAAAAATAGTGGAACGTGTTCGAAAGTTGTTCCAAAAATTCATAGAAATTTGTGTGTACTTGAGAACTGTAAACGACACAATTTTCTTCAATTCTTCAGTTCCCACGTGTCTCTGCAGCTTTACCGGAATTTTGAGTGTTAATATTTTCAATAAAAAAATATTTTCGTCTGGAAATTCTTGTTCTTTTTCAAATTTCCCTATTCACCAATAACTTAACGGTAAAAATAATCGATGGAACTTGTTCAGGATCGTTTTCGCAGTCATGGGATGTCGTGGACGAAAAGAAATAACTGAAGAGGCTCCCATATTCGGTCAACTCAATATATTCTTTATTTTTTTGTTCAATTACGATAATTGTACCATTGTCTTAAGAAAATATGATAAATTGTTCATTGTTAAAATAATTTGGAATGAGGAGACTCGATTTTCCATAAACGTGATGAGATCTTGTCGACGGAATTGATCGGTGAGACGACAGGTTTCCACTTGGTAAGTTTCATAGGGTCGTACACCGACTTTGTAGAATTCCGCAGTTAAGGTCTGCGAGCACGTGTGTCAAGTATCGTATCCAGACTCGATGGAAGTTGGGGGGAGGAGAGAAAAACATTTACATTGGATGTAAAATTGACGATAGTCTTAATTCTCAAGTGGGAAACACGAAGGACAAAAAAGTATAAGACGAGCCAAGGTGGTGGCCAGCTGAGGCGCTTGGTTAAAAAAAAACAAGTACTTGGAAAATAGTACAATTGGAAACGCAGTAATACCAAATATTTCATAACAGCTTCGTAAGAATGAGTATACGATAAGATAAAAATGTTCCAGTAAAAAATAAGAAGGAAAATAACGGTTAAAAAAGGTGAACAAAGCCAAGTACTGCGGAGCGAATTGATAGAGAAATTTGGAGATTTGGATTATTTAATAAGACCTTTGGCCTTGAACAAATCACGCATGAGACCTTTGAGATATCCGATCTCTCGATTGAGCTCTTTAACCTGATCGTGCAATTTAACATTGTGATCAACCAATTCTTGCTCCTCACCGACGATCTCTTTGATTTCTTGCTTTTTTTTCTGTCGGTAACGCGTCGCAGCGTTCTTATTCTGTTCCTTTTTGCGTACTTTTTTGTCCTCGACTGATGGTCGAGAATATGGCTTATGACGATTTTTTGTCAAACGAGAAGTGCGCTGTTTGGTGTATGAACTGCTGCTGCTCGATTCTCCGGCCCAATCAGGATCGTCGGGACTCGAAGAATCCTCCGATGAGAGATAACTCCCTCCGGAACTGGTGCAAGGACTCGATGGTGCTATTTCCTCGGCACAAGAACGCACGTATTCGTCGACCGATGCCAATTCGCTGGCAATGTCTCGCAACGGTACCAACGAAACATTTTCAGCGTTCCACTCGCCTGATATTTGACCAAGATAAGAAGAAGCGTTGGTTTCTGGTGTCGCGATGATGCTGTGTTGTTGTTGTTGTTGTTGTTGTACAATTCGTCGACCTGGATAAATCGGTGTTTGCAATGCCGGCTGTAAGGTTACGAGGAGTTGCGTATCGAAACCGCTGATTTTGTTTGGTGGTGGTGATTGCGGTGGTGTAAGAGCCAAAATGGCGGGAGGATAGATTTGATGGCATGCTTCAACGTCGCCAAGAACGCTTTCGAATTCTTGGAGTAACGATTGAGTTGTTTCCTGATGGATGTGGACTTTCGGGATGCCGGCGTATACGACAGGTTTGTTCTGTCCGCATTCGGGCACCGGTAGTTCCTCGAATATAGGCAACTCGATTTTTTCCTCCAACCAATCGGAGAACGGCTCTGTGAAACGAGCGAAAAAACATTAATTATTCATTTGTGATTAGAGGCGTAAAAACAAGCGAACAAAGTAGAAGAAATACGTGTCTCAAGAGTTTCAATTCTGTGCTACAATAGACGATTGATTGCGCAACAAATGTATCATTAATTAATTCGTATTCTTAGCAATGAGTCGAGGAAGGCGAAACATTGGAATCTCGCAGATCGTTAAACAGTTCTCAACCTAGAAAATTTTTCTGCGACTATTTTGTAAAGAAAATGGAAGAAAATGAGCGGCAAGAGGACTAGGAGTGTCTTAGCCTGACGTGCGAATATAAAACATGGACATTCCTCGTTCAACGAGGAAAACCAGATATTTATTTCTAACAAGGACAACGTGAGCATTTGAAGAACAATTGTCCGCTCCATCGCGCTCTTTCTCTTTCTCTCTCTCTCGCGCGTTCGACACACAGCAGCATCCCGTTTCTGAGACGGCCGACCGTAACGACTTTACATATTCATAAGTAAACGGCTTTAAACAAGCGACATCAATTATGCATAATTAATAGATTTTTGAACAAGAGGAAAATACGCAATATGAGAATATGAAAAAAATGGTAGCATGCTTATCACTGGATTGCAGTTAAATAGATTAATGTCAACAGGCAGCGAGGCGATTGAAGCTAATCGTAAACGAGGCCAACAAAGGAACAAACGCTCGGGAAAAAAGAGAAAAATGAAAGACGCATCGGTGTTGCTCTAGAAATATGATTATTCCTCATCGATATACTCGATGCTTGGCACAATATTTGATAACCTTATACGTTTTGGCTTGTCCCGTTTCACAAGACACTTTCGTATCGTTAACTTGAAAAATCTCTCATGAACCCATCGATTAGTTTGCAATGTGTTGTAGCGCTTATCAGTGACAATTTAACAAACAGGTACGTGATTTGATCTCGTCTGGAGTGTGATAAATATGTTTATTGATACGAGAACAAAGAACCGAGTGTACATCCGGGACAACGCGGATCGATCTATCTATGCACGAGCATGTATCTCGCAGATCACTCCCCCGATGATATTAATTGTGCAATGTTCTTTGGGAGAATATCTTGAATAGCCTACTTGACCATATCGTTAGTTTCAACCATGGCAAGGGAAAAGAGTAAATAACAAATCGTTCCAAGAGACTTCGCCACCGACATTATACATGTGAATATAATATACTGCGGTCCATCGTGACGCATATGACAATGAAACATAATACGAGTCTCACAGACCTCGGACATTTGTCTGTTATATGACGACGAAAATAGCGATCGAACTGAGATGCTGCGATTTGAAAATTCAAATCTAACGATTCGGATACACATGTGACATTTTGGTAACAATAAGTCTATCTTTTTATACTCAGATTTCGATCGAATCGACGATCCATCGATAGCTTTCATTTTGTTTGCAAATCTTTAAAGTATTTTATTTCAAGGATCTCAGGGAGAAGAATATCGAACGAGACTGTGTCCAAAGAGCACTTGCAGGTAAATCCTGGTATCATGAAATAATGTACGTTTTACGTGTGAAGACTAGTTACTCAGTTGGGCGAAACCCGTTGACTGCTTTTTCACGCTCCAGCGAACAGGACATTTGGACTAAATGCTTTTCAACCAACCCCCAATAATTGCAGGAAAGTTCTAATTTATAGTTTATAGTTTTTACTTCGATTATGAATATCAACAGGTCTGTGGACTATGAAGAACTCTCGATCCATTGGTTAATAACTTAGCTATAAAACGAACGGTCGCTGTTAACGGCGATCTTAACTCGTGAGAATTGACGAGTAACCAGTACTTTAAACCAGGATAGCTATCAATGTGAAGCATAATTCTATAGGTCATGGTCAATCGTCCGACGGATCTATTGCAACATTAATGTATAGCAATAAACGATCAGGCACCGGTTCAGAGAACTTTGCATTAATAATAGGAATGGAGAGGCTGGTAATGTGTGTGTGAACTAAAGTGGTATAAAGATTGTTGGAATATGAACGTACCGCCATAACACATCGTCGCCATAACCGAGGTTGTTTGGCCAGTGTCGGGGCAGTATTATGGGTAATCAGCTGACACGAGGGAAAACGATGGGATCTTGATGAAATAGCAGTTGTCGCGATGAAGTTGCGCTGCGATCGTGTTATCTTTGATGTGCGACAATGGTACAAGGTCAACAAGGCGACGCTCGATAATTCCTCGACAACGATCGACGGCGTTTGTTGTGCCAATTGAATCAACGTCTTTTCACCAATTTCTGAGAGTTTACGATTATTTCGCGATTCCACGTGTAACGATACGCGAACTGCATACTATTGTAAAACATTAGCACACTCCAACATCGAGCTGTAGGATCTATCACTCGCGTCACCTTCAGAGCTGCCAGTATCACACAGATTATAAATTCGGTTTCAATTTAAATTTTGGTTGCCATGTAACGTGGCAAAAAAGTGTGTTTACACGGTGAAGGAAATTTTTTCGGCACAGTATGCGATTGTTTATCCGACTGTGTAGCACAGGAGAGATAGAAAATGAGAGAATAACCGAGATGGAGGAATTCGAAGGAGAATAAAAGGAGCGAAGGAGATGGCTCGACTCGAGGGAATGTAAATAAGAATGAAAAAGGCAAAGAATTAATAAAATTCGTTTCCCCCCGCCAACTCGGTTCGTCGAGCGTTACTGCCGATCAGCACAGAAAGTTGAGTCCAGCGATCGTGACTCTCTCTTTTCACTAATAATCTCAGATATTTCGAGAGCGCGTTAACGAGGCTTCCCGTCCGAACTCGAAGAAACTTTCCATATGGATCGCACGCAGAACGAAACGTTGAACCGCTGACGGCTATTGGTGCACGTGACGACGCGGCGAACCGATGGAAAAAAATAAACAGTAGGCAAAAAAATGTGTGAGCCGTGATCTCCCTTTAGCACGTATTAACATAGACACGCGCGCGCTATAACAGAGCACCGAAGAACAGAAGCTGAATAGACTCGTCGCCTCGAAGACAAGGAAAGATACTGAAGTCGGGATTGTGTGCATACGGGGAGTAGGGGAGAATAAGCAACAAGACGCGATGTCGTCGTCTTGGTCATATGGATTGTGTGGTTGACCCGTACACCACTAAAGACCGACTTTAACTTATCTTTGGACTTTCCCACCTCTTTGCCGCTCCTTCTGTCGATTCTCACCCGCCGACGCCCCTCTTCCTCATTCTCAGGCAACCTCCCTCCCGGCCCTGGCTCATTCTCGCTGACTCGAGCTCGCCAGACTCGCCTTCTAGAGGTTAACCAGTTTGTCCCACTCTCTTTTTCACTAAAATGAAGGAAAAAAAGTGGGAAAAACGGATAAAAAAAAGGTAACGTGCCCACGTATACTGGGCCGTTTGAAAACTATGGATTCCGGATCGCGATCTGCGCTACTCTTGGAGAACTCGTATGTCGTTGCCGTTCTATCCCCACCACCTACAATCCAAGATAATTTCGAGAAACGCAAATACTTTTTTCCATGCTCTTTTTCCATAATGATCGACGAGCCACTTGGAAACTTGATTGTCGGCTAACGAATACGGGGGAACGACACAAGTCTTTCCCCTGCCACTCTCTCTTGGTCCCCGTCGCAATATTTATCTCGCCATATCTCCTTCTTGGCGCTCTCTTCCGCAAGGAGGGAGAGGAGCAGCCAGGGAGAGAGATAACGCTTCAGAGCGAACGGTGCTTACTTCACGCGTACCGTTCAAACTTTTTCTTCTGCCTCGTGACGCTTTCTACTCCAACTTCATCAATATTTTCAATCGTTTTGTTTACTTTGGACCGCTCGTCGTACACCGATTACGATTTGCCCTGACTAATTACGGCTTTGCGCGTCACCGAAACGTGTGAGCGTCATTTTTATCGAAGCGCTTCCAGCTATTCTTATCTTAACCAAACTACACACTTTTTCTTCGTTCGCTCAATTGGATATCGGAATTTACGTCGTCTAAATGTATCGATCGATCGTACCTTCTTTTATCCATTCGTCCAATTCTTCCAGAAGCTTCGTCGCGACCTGAGCCCGAGACGGATGTTCCTTGTTAAGCTCTGTTTCGCTCCCATCGATGCTTGATGATGATGCTGGCTTGCTATCGTCAATATACAGCCACTCGTCCTCTCCTTCCCCAACCGATGTTCCACTAGGGGACACCGGCTCGAACTTCCAAATCCACGACTCCGGTTTCAATGACATTGTCGTTGTGGATTTGGCAAGGATACTCTAATATGTTTGATAAAGAAATTCGTGTCGTCGCGCGGACGTAACTCGCAATGAGCGCCATTTTGGCCCTACAAATAAAAAACGGGAAATCCATTAATTTATTGCTCGTTAGAAAAAAAAAAACAAAAAAAAAACACTTTTTTTTTGCAAACATAAGCGAAAAAATGTCAATTTTCACGAAGAGGCTATTTTCTATAATACACAATGCCTTAGTGCGATCATCTAATTTCTATTAGCTTGAGGACTTTACTGTCAATGTTATGAGGAAAATCTGAAGAAAAATCAAATGTTAATTCGGAAGAATTTATTCTCAGTAGAGGAGATAACTTAGTTTAGTTGTTAAATAGTTCAATCCCAACTACACGAGCTTGAATCGAGACCTCCGCCAGTAACCCGTGCGACCCCTAGCACATGAAGAAAAAAAAGTTGTGATTAGGAACATGATACGGAGGATGACGAGCAGAATATAATTGGAATCACGAGCCCGGATTGTCTAGACTAAAAGCAAAAATATATTATTCAAAGCAATTGGTTAATGAATTAATTCGAATATTTCTCAATACCGAGGGGAGAGAAGAGGTTCGGCCCTCAACTTTATTCTTGAAACTTTTGAACTTACTCCAAAAGTTGAAAAATGGGAGAATTAAATGTTGTCATTGGTAACAAAACGAAATTATGGAGAATTTTTGATTCAATTCTTTGACAAACTTAATTGTTTGGATAAATACAATCTGAGCTGGCTTAATGAAAACAAATGTAGGAAAGCTATGAGAACATAAATACTGAATAATTGATGGGATCAAAAAGTGATTAGATTTACATTAAATATTAATTTAATCAACGTCAAGCTTTGATAATTAAAAATCGATAAATGTCCAGGAATTTCCAGGCAAGGGGCCAATTCTGTAGCAAAGATTGGCCAATCGATGGGGCGGATAAAATGTTTGGAAAAAATGGGGATTAAAAATGCGCATTTAAAGTGGCTAATTGGAAAACCCTGTATCCAACCATATGATTAGATGTGATCGATGTGTTGCAACAAGTTGCGAAATCACATTGGAAAGTCACGATCTTGTTTCGTCCAATGGCGGAAAATAATAATAAGGTTGGCCAGTGGTGAGCAGTGGAGTGGAACCAAAAATCAAATTTATAAGTCCACACTTCGAGCACTCGTGCCCTTTTCATGGTGATGCAATTTCGATGACGTCATGCACGGAGTATCTATTAGTATTAGTCAGCTTTGGAGCGGAATGAATCTATGGCAATGAAAAGAAATGGACGAATGGGAAATGAGAGATGTTGGTCAATGAGAAATTAATGGTTGACGAATGTGACAAGCATTTTATAATTAATGCGATGCGTAAATAGACAAGAATTGACTGTTTCGAAGGGTCACACAAAATGGCGGCACTGAGGAACGTCAGGCAACGTCGTGACTGGTTTTTGAACGAGATCGATTACAAATATGCTGAGTTAGTGGGTTTCGAAAGAACAATAATAATATTTAACTTACTCCATGATTATTTAGTTGTTTGGGCACACTTGCGTGTGCAAGCCGGATTCCGACTAATAACTCATCTTCACCGCTCTTTTTAGTACCGACAAATTGAGAGGCGTCTTCTTTGCTGGTTTCATGGAGGGCGAGTGAGACATTCGCTCGGATATCAGCGTACCAAACGGTACGAGTCGCGTCGGTCACGTGACTCCGCCAATTCTCCCACTGCGATTACAGGTTTCAGCCGGGAGTAGGGCAACGACGGATGAGCGTCAAACATACTCAAACAAGTGCGCATCGTTGCCGTGGAAGTATTGTAACGCTGCGCCGTTGACGGGCATCGAGCAAAACTCACCGATATTCTCAGCTTTTCTGCTTTATCGACGTTTCAATCGCGAGAGTTTTATATTTTTCTGTGTGTTCACTCGACAAAAGTTGTTTTGGTGCGATAGCTTGAGGTTGGAATTTTTAAAATAAACGGAGTACGCGTGGGTAGCTCACTCCAATAATTATATTTCTCATTCCGAATCTACACTTTTCACATTCCACTGCCATCGCTTATCGATTGATTCTTTATTGTAATCATTTTCAACTAATGATTTTTATTCAATAATTGTTTTTCCGTTCTCATTTCGTAAACAAACGATAATACAATCACGGTCATCTTTACTTATATCCATGTATAACCACAAAAAATCTCCATTCGATGCTTCACCAAATTTTCCATCGAAAATTCTTGAATTATCAATTAATTTTGTAAAAGATCGAGATTTTTACGCATTCTCACGGAAATTTGAGCTTTTCTTATCGATTCTTTTTTTCACATTGCAAAAATTGTTTCTGGGATCAAGAGCATGACATTTTTTCCTGTTACATAAAATAAAGGTCAATCGATAAGAGAAAGGAACGAATTTTCATTTACTATGCTCCGGAAAACATTTCAGAGAAAATTTACGCTTCACATTTATAAAATGTCTTTTAACGGTTTTAATATTTATTCGGCCAATTACATAGTCATGACAATTACTTTATGAAATTAAAGGATCCAAGCTAATGAGTAAAAAAATGTTTTGTCATACGAGGAAGGCTCTAATGTCGTGGATTTTTACAGCAGACTTTTATTTTCGTTTTGACTTTTTCCTCCAGGCTACAAAAATGAAAAAAGGCAAATGAATAAATTTAAAAAGCGATACACACACGCACAAGGAAAATATTTTGAAGTTTTCGTATCAAGGCGAGATTTTTTTCACAATCGCTTAATTTACCTCGATTTACTTCGATCTTCTGTTTGCCCTTGTCGGTAGAACCAGCTGAACCGTTGCTCAATACCTCCATTTTCACTATCTCGTTTCCGTGGCGTCAATTCATTGATTCGGCCATGAGTCGGTGATTTCGACGAGTCATTTGACTCTTTGGTAATCGAGACATTTGATTCGGTGTCTTTTGACGATTTTTCCTCAATATTTATAAGTCTTGAATTTCCTTCCCTCGACTCGAATCGACGCAAATCGCTTACAGTCGAGTTCAAGTTTTCATCGAGCTTCTGCCTCCAAAAACTTCGATTTTTCGCACTCACGCCAAATTCGTAGACGTTTCCTGGTCGGTCCTCCAATTTTTTACGGAAAGATCCGAAATCGTTAACGTCGTGTTTGTAATCACGAGAAATCTGATTGTTTCTCGATAAGATCGGACGAACTGCATTTTTCACGATCTTTTCCTTGAGCAATGGTATTAAGGGTTCTCGAAGAATCGAAGGGGATGAAGTTTCCGTGGGCATCGTGACAGTCGCTGTATCTTTGATGCGGTGGGCGGTACCAATGTCGTGTCTTTCGGTCGAATTTTCATTTCGCAACGATGTCCCGATGGCTTCAGGTTTTTCGGGACTGCTTTTTATTGATGGAAAATTATTCGATGAATTATCCGTTCCCGGTTTGTTACGGATCGTCCAGTGCTGGGGAACTTGTTCTGGGATTTTGAATTTCTCCCCATAATTCGGCGATTGAACATCGCCGACGTTTTTCTCATTATCAGCAAAAATACTTGACTCTGTGAGAAGTTTCACATTATTAATGCTGATGGATTTTGCAATGGAAGAATTTTCCATTTGATCACTGAAATTTGTTGTTTTTATTTCATCATTCTTGTTGCTCGTTTCGAGAATTATCGATCCCCTCTCGTTCCATGAATTTCGGACCATCTCAGTTTGATTCGCTACAGAGACACTGGGAGATTTTTGCGTTCTTGACTTACAATCTTCCCCGTAACGACTGTAAGCTTCCGGAGTGGGTTCTGCTTTTGTCTGGTTCGAAACGAACACGTTTAAATTGTTTGAGTCTGTTTTGAGCTTCGTCGAGAAATCCGTGTCGTCTGATTTTTCGATCCTTTCTTCTTTGGCTTGGAAGTGATTTCCTTGGAGGTTCGGTAACGAAGATAAATTTATGTTTGACTTGAAATCAACGATCGACGCTTCCGTAGGAATTTCGTCTTCGAGCCAGGATCCTCGAGGCTTCCAAACTTTTTTAATTTCGTTCCTTTTTGACGTCGGAATCGGGTAAGTTGGAGTTGTCATCGGCGGTTTGATTTTTAATAATGAATCGTTCGCTATTTCCCATGGATATTTCTGCACTTGTTCCTCGGTGGCGAGTTCGTCGCTAGGAGTGGAGGTTAAAATTGGCGGGGTCGAAGTACTGCTCAAGGTTTTCGGTGAAAGGTATTTCTCGGTCTCGGTAGAAAAGTCTGTCCAAAACCTTGTGCCAAGTTGCTGGTCCGTTGACCTCGGCGGGTTGCTATTTTCAGTCAAGGTTAAAAACTCGTACGGAAGACTTTGATCATTCGTGGATGTTCGGGGCGACGAAAATTCTTCGAAAAATTGTGTGGAGTCTCTTTTACCGTTCTCTTGTTTTCTGGGAATCGTTGAAAGGTCATCGCTTGATTTTGTTTCGAAAGAAAAGCTGCGAGACGTTGTAGTATCGTTCAAATTTTTTGGCTCAGAAATGAAAGTTGAGGATTGGAGCGAATATTTTTTTTCATCCTCCGAAGAATTGAATTGATGATTTTTTCCATTTTCAATCGATTGAGATCGATTATTCCTGGGGGGCTGCGCATAGTCGTGGGCGTTTGACGATCGATTACACAAAGCTTTATCCCTCGTTTCTGGAAACTTTGATAATTCTTCGTCCGAATTAGGCAAATGTACAGATTCCTCAAGTTCCTTCTCCGCGACGAATGGTATTTTTGGATCAGCGAGATTGAAGGATTTGAGTCCAACTATTTCTCGAGCTTTTTCAGTCGTAGACGTGAGAATTTTGCCGCCAGCTTCGATTCGGGGATTGGCGATGCGATCGTTGATTATCGGAGCAGAAAATGGAGTCTCCGTCATGATCGAGGAATTTTCTGAATGTGATTCGGTATCAAGAGAAATAAAGAGACTTGTGTTTTCGCCACCGGAAGACGAAACCGATTTTCCAATCTCAAAATTGTGTACGACGTCCTGCTGTTGCGATGAGCGATTAATTTTCAACGCCTGATCGTGAGCGACCAGCAGGATTGTAAAAAGGTGTTTGAAGTTTTTCCTGATGGTAGAATCTTCGGGTAGAGCGTCACGAAGTAAAATCAACTTAGTCCAGTCGCTCGGGGAAGTTCCGAAAAGAGAAATATTTTGGGAATCATGTGGTGAGCGAGTCGAGTAGTTTTGACGAAAAGAAGCGGTCTCCAAGATCGAATCATATTCTTGGACGAGTACCCGATGAAATTCGAGACAATTATTTACGAAGACTCCATGAGAATCTGAAAAAAATGACAATTAGAAAATCAGAAGAGAATTCAATTTTTCACGCAAATAAAAACAAAATACTGTCGATTATTTACCTGCATTCGTGAAAACGAGAAGCGCCAACGTTTGTAAGAAACTGTAGAGAAGATCATTCCGTGCCATGGCTCATTAACGTACTGAGAAAGATTACGTTAATCTGTGACAAGTAGATTGGGATGCAACGTTAGCAAAACCCACACGTGTTCGAGCTAAGAAAGAGGATCCTCTGCTGATTGTACTGACACTGCTCAACCTCCTGAAAAAATACACAAGCTCGTTGTTTATCCGATCAGCAATGGGGAGAACTGGTTCGTTAATTTTCCGGAATTTCGGGGCTACTTCGGATACCAGAATTCTCCAAAGTATTCTCCACTTGCAATTCTCAGTGTTACTATATGCCAATTCGAGAGCCTCCGAACAGAAGGTTGTTGGGCATCGTTGGCATGGCAATCAACAAAAATCGAAAGAGCTCGAAACCGTCGACGATTACTTGGCCCATTATCGATTAAACTTGACAAAAGAGGAAAAAATGTTCCCACCATGAAAAACAGAAAAATGAGACGTCAATTTTTTTAAATTCTTGGTATTTCTATTTTTCGGAATTGTCACCAATGTCCAGTTTCGATTCTGGTAGTTGGAACGAGTGCTCGAAAAAATGACTAGCATCGACGTTGGAGAAAAATTGTTGTGTTGCACTCCAGGAAGGTAAACTTCAACGCCGCGACACGAAAGAAGTAAAAGGCAATAAATATTAGTTTTAACTTTTTATACAACGCTCCTTTATTGTTTGTTTCGTCGATTAAATTGCAGCAGCCTTTCGAGGTATTTGCACGCACGAATAGGCCCGTATACGAAATATCGAAGGAGCGAAAGCTTCTTATTACCGTTCTACACGTGGTAGTACATTTGTTAGTGATGTTTCGTGTGTTACTGGGCTAGTATCCACTTTGTTCTGCACAATTTTAATCTAAAGTGTATATATATATATATATATATATATATATATATATATATATATATATATATGTATTTAATTAATGTGGGTGTGTGTTCATCTATATATATATCAAAATTATATATAGGTTTTCTATTAGAATGTAATTACAATGTATCCACGTACATATTTATAATGACGCTGGAAATGGCCTCCTGAAGGCATCTGTACCAACATTTACATAGTCGAGTAGAGGTAAAATTTGACGAATATATGCAAACCAATATTTGGAAGTCGCGAATCTCGGAGCGATAAAGAAAAATCATTAAAAGGCAACAATTCGCAAATTATCATGACCTCGTACTCGGGATTGTAAACGTGTGGTTATTCGTGATATAAAAACTTCGACATTGAGGACAAATCGAAGCAAAGAAAAAAAAATCTCGTTTTGCCAAATTACATATTATTATATTTATTATTTACAGGGGGTGCACTGACCTCGATGGAACGTTCATGGGCAAAATGTGTCGAGAAAAAATTAGGGTTCCATTCGTAAATTTTCGGTTTAACGCAATTTTGGTCACTGTCGTAATGCTCAGTGCATCGTTAATCTTACTTTTTTCAATAGAAATATCGAAGCATTGAAAAGAATTTTGTGGATTCGTATTTTTGTTCTTTAGAACGTTACACCAAGGCCAGCAGCGCAGTATTTCGTTAACATAATAATTAACTGTTATGCCTCAGTAACACATTGATTATTAGAACCCTCTTAACGCGAGGTATCTGTTGTACAACATACAATTATTCATTTTCCATTTTTATACTATAATAAACATCTCTTCATTTTCTCTTTTCCATAAGAACCTATTTTTGTATCGTTTGTTTGTTTTAAACCCTGAGCTACGATTCTACCGCCACGACGAATCTGCTCTTTCAAGCGATTTTCAATAGAGATAACTTAATGACGTTCTTCTTTCTCTCATTTTTTGATGCATCAACAGAAAATCGCAAGTCGACGAGAAACCGAATCGCCCGTAGTTCATACAATGCCACGAAAAAAAACCTGGTATCTATCGGCTCGCCTGTATCAAATGATGTGCTTATGTAATAAATAATTCCGGACAAAAAATTAAAACCGTATTGCAATCCAAACCAAAAACGCTTAACTGAGTTTCCAAGCCCTGAAGTTTCCAATGCTTTTTCGAGGTTGAAATACTGGACATACAAAATTATAACCGAGTACTTTTTTGTAGAGAATTTGATTCTCTACAAAATCGGCCTCCTGCATTTTTTCTCTATCTCCGATACTTTTGACATTACAAACGATTTCTGACCGCGTATCTCGATTTCGATCTCGATGCTGAATAAACCATCAGGACTCGATATTCGTTAGAAGCTTCAAGTTCCATAGAATTTACCATTCAACTCAGGATACCTAGTGAATGAATATACATATGTATATATATTTGTAACTCGGATACGAAACGTGAGCGAAGCTAACTTGAGGACGAATCAACTAATAATGTTTGCTTAATGACGGTAACAGCTGCTCTATGCACTACGTAGAGCGAATATCACAGTTTGATAGATAAGCGTCTCGGCTTCGGAGAACTAAAAAAAAAGAAGGAATGAGGCTAAATCGGTATCCTCGCCGGGAAGCGAAAAAAAAGAAAGAAGAATAATGAAATGAGACGAGAACTTGGGACGTGAAATTTTCATTGTATTGAGAACTAGAGGCTGTTCCGTAAAAACGTAAATATCTCTAAGTGGAAATATGAAAAGTGAATGTCGGAGCAAAAAAAAAAAGGAATTCGCCGTGGCTCAACAGCCATGTTATTTAATTATTGTTAAAACTCTTATTATGCTACGTGCTATCTCCCGCTGTGAAGCCTTTCGAGTCGGTCGGTAAAGGGGGTAAACATGATTAAGAATTTGGTACAAACGCAAAGGCGAAGTAAAGAATCTTTACATAGTTTATCGACTTTTTTTAGTAAGTTTGTAACGTTCGAACAGTTTATTGAATGAGAAACGAAAGCGGGTGGTAGCCGATTAAAAAAAAAGCTATAGTAACCGAAAAAAGTGTGAGGAACGATAAAAATAAACGAGTTAGAGCGAATAAATCGTGCGGGGCAATGTGAAGCGTATTATAAACTCGTTGATCCTATTAATCAGCACAGGAGTAAGCTTATTGCAAACAAATTTAGTTCGAGACTATCAGGCCCGTACGATCTCTGCTTTTCGATTGGCTCATCACTCCTTAAAAAGACGCTTGTACATTATAATTAATAATTATTAATTTCTTGCTTTTTATCATTTTCGTGGCTCACTAATTCGAGCTCGTGAAATTAACGCTCCCAAATCGCCGACGGCAGTTATAACAATAATCATAACAACTAGATAATAAAGATCCCTGAATATACTCTGCTCCATAGCTCGTGGCACGCGTCAAAGATGCTGAGCGGTTAAATAACAACCGTGAACATTATCATCCTCCTTTTGTCTCTCACTTTATTTTCTTCCGTCGATATCGTTTCGTGAGTAAAGTGCGCTCGAGAGACGAGCAGATAAGTCACCGATACCGAAAAACAAAAATGATCAAGGTGTAACGGGTCGTGGCTCGAATCACTTTCAAGTTATTCCCGCTTAATATTTTTCGGTATCACTGGATATACAAACTTTAGCAATATTTTATTAAACGCTCCGGCTTTTCTGACTGGTCGCGATCCCTCCTGCGCTTTTCCTTCCTCCTATTCAATCTGGCGAGCGTTATTGACCAGCAAAGAACGACGACACTAACGATTATCATAATTAAAATAACGATAAGTGTTAAATAAAAGTAAAGAAAACCGAAGCGTCAACTGGTCGGTTCACAGAATTGCCTTGACAATTAAACGATGTACGGTGCGTTTTCTCATACTATTATAAATCGTATTGACGCGATATTCGCACTGGAAAGAAAGCAGCCAACGTTCATAATTTGTCGAAAGAATCCATGGCTCTGTATGAAATTTGGGCAAAGAATTTGAAAAAAAAAGTAACAAATTTCCATAAAAAGGAAAGAAAAGACGAGCAAACGTCATAAAACTGTTGCACTGGAGTACAAGTGATTCATAAATACGTCCATTTAAGTGTGACGTGATCACACGACAGAAAAGACGGAGCAACTTTTTCGAAAAAACACTCGCGTTTCTCTCTTCTCACTATCATGTCGTCAAAGTCTGTACATAGCTTTTTCTCATTTCTTCGCTCTTTTGTTCTTTTCATTGTTGTCTCAATATTTTTTTTTTTTTTTTTTTTTTTTTTTTTTTTTTTTGCAGGGTCGATTTCACGAAATTCGATCGTACAATGACGAGTTGGTGCGGAGATGCACGCTCGATCGAATATCCTCTTGGTTGTCCTCGTCGTCGCTTAATCATCGATAACAAGCTGCTTCGAGCATCTCGACGAAAAGTTTGTTCATCGGAACTTTGCCGGACCTGTAAACGGTGGACCAAAATTTTCTGACGATACCATCGGCTTGCCGCAGACTCGGTAACACTAGGAACATGTTTTGCGTCGCTTTAAGCGCTTGGCCTGGCCTCACAGCTGCCACGCAGTCTGATAACGAATTCAATATTGAATCTCTAAAGCGGTAAAGCGCTTGAGGCTCGTCGAGCCTCACGTCACTGTTCGTCAATATCAATGCTTTCAGAATGAAGTACTCCTCTCTCGCCAAACCCAATCGCTGAATCCTCTCCACGATCTGAATACACTGCACAAACAAACAAAAAAGGAATAATTTATTTTATTGATTTCTCATCGATCGTCACGACCTAGAAACATTATTTCAATGGATTTACTCACATGGGAGTAAAGTTCGGAGCAATGACATTCTCGAGCGAGTCTCTCGTCGATTGACAAATCCTGAGCGAACCTGAGACGACCAGTATTAGGCATACTCCGCCAAGCCAGACTAAAGGTGAGAATTTCGGCCCACGAGCTCTGGAGAAGACGCATCTGATCGTTTAGTGCTAAGCTACTGAACCCGGGTATCTGTTTTGCCCATCCTGTCGATGACAAAAGAAAAAAACAAACAAAATTACACTTTGAATGAGGATTAAATAATTGAGCGTGTGAAAATTTATAATTGAATGGCCAATTTGTGTTAACAGAATTTTTATCAAATTTTCACTTTCCGGACTATTTCCGAACGTTCTTTTCGCAATGATGCCCAATAATTTAAAAAAAAATTGTATCGAGTGTTCATTTCTCTGCTGATATAATCGGTCAAGAAGGAAGAAACTTTGAAGCATTTACCGATAACGCCAACGAGTTCACGATCGTAAAGATCCGACAATTGGCCCAGGACTCGTTGATCCGTGTCCATGGTCTGGGAGAGATTGAATACTTGAAGTACGTCAGGCTCGCACACGATCAAAGCCTCAATCATTTTGTTGTCTACAATCAGAAAAATGCATTTTCAAGCTGTTGGAACGAGCGCAGAAACTTCATTGAACGCGTCAAACTTCGATCGCTGATCAAGGCCGCGACGGGTGAACCGTATCAGTGACCGACGTGTTAACTCTTCATCGCATGATTTTTTGGGGCTACGACAATAGCGCAAGCAACGAGACAGATATTCATCAGAATTTCTGCATTTATAATTGTTGGAAATAGTTTATTACCTTGGCAACATGCAAGAGATAGAAAAAAGAATGTTTTCCACTTGAAAAATATTATCGACCTCATGACTCATTACAATTTACTGAGAAACAAAAGAGACGATGTTATCACTTCAGAGAAAGAAATAAGATGGCTGAGAAGCTGACATACATCGTCCACGATGCGGTAGAGAGTTGGATGAAAGGAAAAAAAAAGTGAAATTCATATGGAACTACTTACTTGTCGTCTCCCCAAATCCAGGCATTCCTACGTTGGCTTAAGACATTAAATCACCAAACAAACAAACAAAATGATTTACTCTTCTCAAACAGATGATTTTTGTTTAAGGATATGCATGCATTGGCGAGTTTTAAAACTGTCAGAAGGCATATTTCGAATGTACGTATTATTATAACCACAAGAACAAAAATAACGTCCAACAATATAGAAGCATTCGATTTATTTTCTTCTTTCTCTTTCAATGGATCCAAAACATAAGCGTAAATGTGAATTCTTTTAAAAAGTATTACCTTCCAGTGTGACTGTTTTGACGGGTAGGTATGGATCGGTTGCTCTTCTGTACTTTTGCCTGCCGCCACGTACTCGATCGAGTCTTACACCCTCCTTGAGCATTCCTTGCCTCAGACACTTTTGGAATCGGCACGCTTGACAAGCTTTTCTTCTCCGTTTGTTGATTTCGCACTCTCCGTTTGCCGGACAAGTGTACTCAATGTTACCTGTAAAATTGCTTGCTATTTTATCATTAAGTTCAGGTTCGTTTGCCCAATTGGCGAAGCAACTTTGGGACGAGACAAAAGAGCGATATTACGATCAGCAGATGAAAAAACCAGAAGCATTAAAATTTGAAGACGATTGGACTGAGAAGCTCAAATACTTTAGGCTTTCTTTACTTTTTGCGGGGCTGGACAAAAGTCTCAAAAAATAACAAGTTGTCTTTAATAGCCAACATTACAGACATGCTCGTTATTCAAAAATTGAGAATGAAAAAAAAGAGTAAATTCTCGATTTTGCTTCGTGGCTAATATTCGTAAAAAAATACGTCAGCACCATAATGAACATTCGGTGCGTGGGTTTGGTTCGTTATCGGAGTAAAATTGACTTGTATTGGAGGCTTTGAGGCCGAAGATATCAACGAACCTTGTATCGTTCTTTTAAAAAATGCTTTGCAAGCTTCGCAGGATGCGACGCCGTAATGAAATCCGCTGGCTACGTCACCGCAGACGAGACAGAGCCGCCTGGGCATCATGTCTTCTTCCTTCAGGCCACCCTAAATTTTTCCATAAAAAAAAAGAAGCATGAGACACGTTTTTTCTTATCAGAGTTAAACAAGTTGTTACCGAGGAGCAGTAACTTGTGTGTAGGAATCTTAATCACGTCCGATACCAAAGAGGGTTATGAATAAATCACAAGATAATTAAGCGCGTGTATTAAAGCTCATAGTTTTGCGACCTCGTGGCCAAGTCGACTAGCCAACAGTTGGCTGTTAGCGCGAGTTAGTGAGAACTGAATATTTCAGTGCGTCGAACGGGCTCTGCGAACGCGACAGACTTGGCGATATTGAATGGGGGATCCGTAACTCAGTGTTCAAAAATAGGTACTATTTAATTGATCATCGAGAGCGTGAGATGATATTTTGTACACTAAACACTTGTGTACACTAACCAAGTGACAAAGTGACAGTTCCGAAAATTCCATCAAATGCAAATTTTCATATGATTACTATTCGATTTTTCTCCAAGATTTTTTTCTTCTCGCGATTTCTCGATCGAGCACGTAATAAAATAAAATTTTCAGCAAGCGATTCATGTTTTTTTTTTCGCACTTTCAAGAGTATCGATTTTTAAAAACGTTCATGTCATTCGAAGTCAATAATACCTCAGGAGTTCCAAGCGGTTGTGTAGTCGAAGAGCAGTGTTGCATTTCCGGACTCCCAGGACTCGTTTCACCACCTCCACCATAGTCTTGCATGTCCATTTTCGCACAAAGAGCCTAAAATCATGAAATCTTAATGAGTAAACATATTTTCGGGATCTCGATAATTCCAAGTCATTTTCCGTATCGAAAAACATGAGCAGTTCCATTTGTATAATAAAATTTACAATTTTTGCATCAGAATGTGGAATCTTTGCAAAATATCAACGAATTGCAATGCTCGTCAGTTTTAATCTCTCCACCGATATGAGACGCTTACGTCCAGAATGGAAAAAATGAACAATAAGATTTTGAAAAAGGATCAAACTTGTATGTGAATACGAATGTTTTTTTTTTTTTTTTTTTTGTAAATCCTACAAATAAAATGTTTGCATTTGAAGCACAAGCTCCAGATACGACATAGCAGATATGACTGTGTTTTGACGATGAGGAAATATTACCTCCTGATGCTGGATCGTGGTGCTGGGAGAGCACACTTGATAATTTTGCGTCGGCGTAGTGGGATTCTCGACTTCCTGTTTGATACTTGGCATCGTCCTATTATTCCCTATAATGGTCTCAACAGCATTACCAGACATCATGCAGACCTGATTGTGAGAGAAAACAAATATAAAATGAGTTGAAACTCGTGGAAATAACAAAAAATAAAGAAAAAGGTAGGAGGGAGTGTGTGTTTCGGGGATGGCGAGTAACGGAATCGCGAGCTTTCCTAATACGTCCCCGCGAGGCAGATTGCAGTTTGCATTTAATTTTTTTTTTTTTTTTTTTTTTTTTTTTACCGCTGTTTTTTCGCACACTATTTTTAAGCTGGTCGGGTAAGACAGAGCATTTTTAGAATCCAGCTGCGAAGAATTCGAGGCCTGCTGTTTCAGCCAAGTTCTCAAAAGAATTCGTAAGGTATGTGTGCGCGCGTGTTGTCGAATGAAAAATGACGTTTGAATGCGCACACGATAATGTTTTTTTTTTCTTGTCTGCTCCGACCTTTTTATTATCGTTTTTTCGTTTTTTATATCGCCCCTCGATACACGCTGGCGTGGTTGCGTATACCGATGGGTAGATTGCTACCAATGCCGTATGTATCGCGCGCGCGCTAGTCTTTCTCGTTATATTGGAAATAGCACCGCGAGAGTGACTCGGAATCGTTCGCCAGACGCGCTCGCGGGGTATAAGCGCCAATATAAGTAACGAATGAACGAACGAGGAAAGTTATCTCGTTGGCCTTGAACCTGACTTATCCGCGAGCACAGAACCAGACAAGGTCATCGACGATATACCGAATTGACGTTCCCCGTTCGTTTCGCCGCACTCTTTTCTACACCGCGTTAGTAAATCTCGCATACACGAATAATGATGTTTTATCTTACGGAGAGAACGCTCTTTAGAACGATCAGCAAATAGAGCATGAGAAAAGTAAATAAAGAGAAAAAAGCACGAAGAAGCGAAGAAAACTTTTTTTCATTTTTTTTCTCTGTCACGCGCACGTTCTACAGATTTTATTTTTAATTATCGGTTCGATAAAAAAACAATAAACGATCGTGAGCATTTCGTTATTTATTTTTCTATTATTCCAACAAATCGCAGCTTTATAGCCGGCTAAAGTTTTCAACTTTACTTTGCGAATAAAATATTCCACATCGTTTCCTCGTTACATTATCTCGCTCGCGGAGCTTCGACCACACGTGGAAGCCAACAATGCAAGACAGTCTTGTTTATAGAAGCAGCTTTATGAAAAGGATAGGAATTATACGGCACCAAGGTGCGCACTTAGCTTTTACATTTCGTGTCTGTAGACTGGGCTGTCAACGAGTAAAGAACCAACTGCTCGGTTAAATACTGTCGGAATTGTCCTTTTTGGAATTCGTGCTACTCGCTATCAGTCGGTATTCGGAATATTGAGTGAACAAAGAATTCCGATAAGTTCCAGTAGGAAAGGCACGGAGCGGACTTTTTATGACACTGAAAAATTCTCTGATAAAATAAACAACGTCATTTTTTTCGTTCATCAACGTTTCGATTTTTTGACGGGCATACTATTTGACAGTCGTAGTTTTTTTTAACGATTTTCAGGCCTATAGAGGTTCCGAATTCCCTTTGGAACCGAGAAAAATCGCGATGACGGAATACAAGCATCGTAGCGAGTCTATTGTTTGCAAATGTAACGACCACCTAATAAAACAGATTCGGACATCCTGGTGTGTGCAGCACACGCTCGAGGCGAGGCTAAATTTGCTCTGTCGGTCTCACAGGACCCCTAGGGCGAAATCACTCATGCAGTTGTGCATATTTAATCCCGCCGTAAGATCAGCCATTGAAAATAGCTGCGTTTTGCGTATGACATTTTTTTTATCTCGACGTGCCCGAACAATTTTCGATCGGAGATATGCAATGCTGTCCGATCCCAGTTACGCGTTCTTTTTTTTTCGTTCCGATGGGTGAATAAACATAAATAAATAATTATCCTGACGTGCGCAGTATTAAATGCATACCATCTTTTTTTTCATTCGCCCGCGTCGCTGAAGAATTTGAAAATTTCACCAAATCGACTGACACGACGATAAAAATTTTCTGATCAATTTTCGGCTGTTATTAATGGCGTTGAAGTTTCCATCGTTGAAACGCAATGAATTTCGTTTTTTTCTTTGCCAAAATTCATCATTTATATTGAGAATTAACTTGCGATTATAAAACGATCGATTTTTCGCTCCAGAAAAATATATCGGCCCGAAAAATTTCGATCATTTCAAAAATAAAACAAATAATTCCTAGAAATCAATATTTTTCGTCGCATTCTAACGTTGCTAACTTTAGCATTGTTGTTATTATCAGTGGAAATCAATATTTGCCTAAAAAAGTTATCGTTTTTGAAAGACTTTCATGATTTTGAAGTGTGCATCGTTGCAATTCGGTAAATTTTTCATTTTAATTATGGAATCTCTTGGTATTTTTAGCCGTTTCAGTTTATAAATGGCGTACAAAAATGTCGTATTATCGTCGAGAAACGCTGCATGAAAATTCATTAAAATACTTGGACATCGTAGTTTTTTGCGTTTTCCGAAGGCTGAACGTTGGAATTGCTAGAAACGTGAATGGGATTTTATAAAAATCGGAGAAACTGGAGTGTGTAGAATGCTGGCAGATTTTTTAAATTATTCACGCCGAAGACTGAACGGCGAGAAGAAGATTCACGGCGAATCGACGGAGGTTATGGCGAAAAGGCAGAAATAAGCTTGGGCTTTCTCCAGACCGTCTCCAGAACGTGAAACGCATCTCGCCTAAATTCCGGGCGAAGCCACGATCTCTGGGCACGAGGAAACGATGAGAAGAGGTTGGGTGGGGGCGCGAGGACGACAGCTTCGCTTTTGTTGGCCTTGAACTTGGTTTTCTAAGAGCGGAGAACGACGATCACTCGAAAGCCGGCATGAGCAGCGGAGCAGCAACGACACCGACGCCGCCGACGAGTATGACAACGACGCGCCATCGCAATTTTAGACCCCGAGACTCGGCGGAAATCGCCGACTGCGGGCCACGCCACAGCGTTAACCTTGAAATCGACTGTGACGCCGGCTCGGGCGTACTATTCTTTTAAACTACTCGCGTCGCTTTTCACGTTCCGTCGTTCTCGATGTCGATTTCCTACGACGCTTGCGCGCTGCATTCTCTTCAACGCTATCCGTACTCTGATTATTCTACACTCTCACTAATTTACCCAATTACCTGGATCCGTTTTATGCATGAGACTAGGCTGCGGAGATTTTTCCTCCGACGGTAAAAACAAAAAATAGCGAAAATTCGCCATATCCAGGCACTAGGTAATGAGTGAATGTTCCATCGCTTATGAAAAAAAAATGACCTAAAGTTCTGTTTTTTTTTTTTTCGCGGCATGATCTCAGAATTCTTATTAAATATTTCCAGGATAATGTAGCAATTTTTTTTCGAGGATCCAAGGAACATATCGGTACAAAAATTTGCATGGATTCTGGAAATTGAACAAAAAATTGATAAAAAATATTCTTCCTTCGACCCCAACGTTGGAAACTTCAGTGTCATCGTTTCGAAGATGAATATTTCATTGCAATTAATGGATAAGACGTTGACAAAAAATTTGATGGGAAAATTTGTATAAGAATGAATTTAGTAATTAATTGTTTTTTATGATACGGTGATATTTTGAGGAAAGATATTTTCTGCCCAGTGTATATGTTCTGTTGTTGGCATAACATTGACTCAAGTGGCGGGAATTTGCGCAAGACAAGTATAGACCGAGAGCACACAGCGGTGAGGGTTGAAAGGATGAGATCGAAGGGATACTGTGCGTATGTATAGAACTATCAACTACTATAGATAATACGAGGGAGAGTTCGAAGGGGGCCGAATCGATAGCACGAGGATGAAGACCCTGGACTCACGGCGAAGGCCATGGCCTTCGCTCGAGTGTTATATTAACGGCTGTATAAAAGGGACAGAAAGAGATAGCCTCGACCCAATTTGTACGAGCCTCGAGAGACCTTGACCATCGAGAAGAACTCACCTTGCTCACCGGCCAGAGTTTTGGGTCGTGCTTACGGAATTTTCACACTATTTTCAACGTTTTTTAAAACTATGAAATATTTTCCGAACTGGCCTCACGAAATTTTTCGAAAAACGGATAAAAATCGTTCGCTAAAAACTAAAAATGACCGCGTTCCATCAATTTATTATTTTTTTCTCATATTGGGTTAAATTTAACTCTAGAAAAATAGAAACGTCATCGACGAGCGTCCTTGGATTTGTGCAAGTTAGTAAAAGTTACGTACTCGCGGCCTCGCTTTTCTCCAATTTTATTTTTACATCCAACACATCATTTTTTCGTCGATATTTACGGCTTACCGAAAAAATATGTTTTCCTCTGCGACTAAATAAACATGTGTACACCGAAGACTTTTTTATCTCGGATGATATGCGTCCCGTGTATATTCATAAATTAACAAATTACACCGGAAGGCACAAATCAGCAATAATTGAGTAAATATATTTCGATCATCTTCATTTGCATTAAAAATTCATTTGTATAACCACATGTGCAAAAAAGATGCCGTAATCGATCAACGTTTCATCGATTTCTCGTCTTTACGATCGAATTGCGAAATCATTCGACTGCACATGTGCAATCATTAAATCATTCGAGCTATGGATTTTTCCTGCATTGTCTTTTAATTTAAAAAAATTGAGGGTTTGTCAAAATTAATTTTTTTGCATTTTGCTGTTTACCCCAAATTACTATTCAGGCTACGAGGACAAAAGAATTTTTTTGTGGGCAATATTAGGAGATTACGAAAATTAGAAAAATATCGTGATGGACGAGAAAAACAATTTTATCGCGTTCGCACAATTGCTAACACGTTCATGTCACGACTTCACAATTTCTCCAAAAACTTTGACGAAATTCAATGGATTCGAACGACAATGTTCGGTTCAGATAAGCCTGAAGTTTGCATCGACGCAATGCCACGAAATGGAAGAAAAAAAAGAAAATCATTCGCCACTTTTTTTTCGAATTTTCTTTTCTAAATTTGCCACGTTCCTTATTTGGACGTCACGGATGAATGCGTGATATAAAAAAGTGACGAATCATTTTTAATTTTTAAAAAAATTTTATTTCGTGGCATTGCGTCGATGGGAAATTCAGGCTCATTCGGTTCAGACCATTGACGCGATTAGCGAAATACTTTTTTTTCAAGATGGACGATTTATTTTCAAAGTTGGCAGGTTCAAAAAACGACAATAGGGAAAACAATGCCACGTTATCGGGTAAAACTCGTTGCATTAAAAATGCCTAATTAGTCGAATTTTTGAAGGTTTTGAAAAAAATTGTCATCTCGCACTTGTTATCGAGTCACTGCATGGAGAATATGGATTTGCACAAAAACTCGAAAACGTGTCTGGGCAAAATATCGAGAAAACAAATTCCAGACGCGTGCACCGAGACCCAAAGGTCTGGGACTCGACAGAATTGAATTATATTTCGATATTAATGATATATTTCAGGTTCTCGGTTCATTTGGATTTTTGGAAAACGCTCAAATGCCCCGGATTCTCTTTTTTAGTAGCATCGTCAAATAACAACTATTGTCTGCGCGATGATACATTTTTATAATTACAAATACCCAAATATACGAAGTCGGCGTCTGAAAATGTGAACACGATCACGTTCTATTCTTGCAGCGTCGTTTTTTGACGCGTCTCGGATTCCCATCACCGAACAGCCGTCTCGTCCTCGAGAAGGAAGAAACGCGAAGGGGACGGAGGGAAGCAAGAAAAAAAATGGATAATTGGAACAAGAGGCTTCGTTGTAATGTTGTCGAATTTGGCGAGTCGTTGTAGCATGCTTAGCCTCTGCAGCATCAATGGTTTTGTTTTGGTGCATCACCTCCACTGTAATGAGCGATATCAATTTGTTCGAACTCTCTTATCAACGAGGTACGAGAGAAAAATGTATTTGTCTGAAACTCTTGATCAGATAACCGAAGGCAATTTTGTTTTTCATTGTCATGGAGCGAGGACCGGAAGCTTCTTATATAATTAACGAACCGCGATCAATCGAGATATGCCGATGATCGATCGTGATCGATCGACGTGCTAATCAGTCTTTAAAATTTTTTTGAAAAGTGAGTGGATCGCACAGTCTCGAAAAGTTCGAACAGTTTTTTATGCAAGATAAAATATTTCGAGTTTTTAATTGAATCTGGAAAAAAATTGCACGTTTTTATTTTGGGAAGAGGCAAAACGTCATTGCGCTCAATGTTCTCAAATGTTTCGGGCGTCCACAGTTCTCTCGTTCATTCCAATCAACGTAAAAATTACTGCAGAGCCCTAAACTTGTTGGAGAAAATTTGCTTCGCCCCGGAAAATGTTGCAACGAGAAAAAAAATGTTGTGGGCGAAGAAAAAAACCGTTGGAATTTTGTATGCGGATTGAAAAAGCTAATGGAGCGTGTAAAAAAAATTCGGATTGCGTAACAGGACGCACGGAAATGGTCGATGGAGCGCTTTCCTGTAGTTGGTATATGAAATCATCACTTTACAGGTACACGGTTATATTTCTCGGTTGGTTAGTGATAAGTTGTTCGAGCTCCGGGAGTTTCGTAACTTTTATCATATCATATGCGATATAAACTATGGCTTGCCTTGAAGTTCTGAACGACCAATTACTTCGAGAGACACAACGTTTCGCTTGATACACGAAGAGAGAGAGAGAGAGAGAGAGAGAGAGAGAGAGAAAATTCAAAAATCATCGTAGCCGAAAAAAATCGGGAGGCGACGTGAATCATTGAAGAGATCATGAAAACAAACGAGCGTTTCTGAATAACGAAATTAATTTCGATTGCACTATTAAAATTGCTCTAGATTCAAGGTTAGCTCTCGTTTTCATTCGAAAACGATAATTTTCCAGTTTCCATTTCCTCCGACTCCGATTCGCGTTCTTAGTCGAGTAAAAAGTCAAAGGAACGCTGCAGAGCTCGATCCTCCGCATTCCGTAAAAAATTTTTCCACTCCAGTACCCAAAAAACATTCGAAGAATTAATCTCTCAATGAAATAATCGAAGCGATAATATTTTTCATACACTCCTCCAATCGTAATTACGTAATCTCAATTAATATTAATTCCAGACTTCATTAAACTCGTTACATCATGTAATTTATTCGATAAAATGTTGCACAAGTGTCGCAATTCCACGTAGTGCCTCACACGAGAACAGCTCTCAATGGCTTTTCCATAATCAATTGAATCACCTGAATACCAAAACAGTCTTAATCGACGTAGATGAAAAAATTCTGGGTCGTGAATGAAATCGTGAAGCTCCAGATCGCGACTCATGGAATTAATGAAGAGTTAACGAGGCGTTAGATCTTCAAGAACAAATGGGTTTACTGATGATAAGGCAAAAGTCGTTTTACGTCAATTTTGACTGTATATGACGATTAAATTTTCATGAGGCTCGGTTAACACAGCGATCTATGGGAACAAAAAGTTTTTGACATAACTTTTGGAAATATTAATCCAGATGATGATGCGAATATTTTTTTTCGGATTTCTTTGCGAAATCTCTTTTTTTTTCCTAAATTTTTACGATAATTTTGAAAATACAATCGACCCAGTGTAATTACGAGCCTGAAGGTAATTGGCTGCGGGAGAATGATTGCTAGTTTTTTAATATGAATTTTTGTGTATAAACGTTGACGGATTTATCCGATCCTGGCAACATATTGTCCAAGGTTAGGGCCAACGAGCAGAAGCTAGTCGTGTTCTGTGTGCGTTAGTGACGTCACCGACGTCTCGTGGCCTTAAACTTGACTCGGCCCGCGCGCCCCTCTGACGCCACCCCCATCGAGTCCGACTGGACGTACGTGTGTTTACGAGTCAATGTGTTTGTGTGTCGTCGGCTACAACGACGCATTGCCCCACCAACGCGCCAATCTAAGGAAAACCACAACGCGTAATCCTCTTCACCGCTACCCTGCCCCTTCCCAAAGCCCCGTCGATCCGCCGCGGTTGGCTACATCTGTTCTCCGCTTTCCGAATTACCATCCGTTCGCGATAATATCGTACCATTTGTCTGTATTTTTATCTTCCGCGGATCGATCACCCAATCACAAAATCCTCCGAGCAACGATTTTCAAAAAAGTTCTAACTTTTACGAAATTGCGATTCGCGTTCCGACGTTTTTTACCAAAACAAGTAGAAAACTTCATTTTTACTCACTTTGCTGATTTCTTGGTCCGTTAATTTCCAAAATTACGACAATTTTCTCGATCTCAATTCGAAGAAATGGTACATGGTAGGTAAAAAAATTAATTTGATACGACAGAACGCCCAATTGTAAGAAAATTCTTTGTATACCGGTTCGACACAATGCGAACTTGTTCCAGCAAAGAAAAAAACAATTTTGCCAAGTGGTATTGAGGTCGGGATTCTCTGACGACAGATCCAAGTGTTGGACTTCAGCAGCTTTTTCTAGAAAAACTTCTCAACATTTACCGTAACATCAAAAGTATTGTACAAAACTGCAGAAAATGGTATTTCCGATGTATTTTACGGTGTTTTTTATGTCACACTGGAATTTGATGAGGCAGAGTGCGTCACGATTGAAAATATTCCAAAAAAAAAACAGCCTCACTCCGTTGTCTATTAGAAAGCATCATTCTATAGCAAATTTATCAAAAAATATGTATATCAATTTGGCAGAGGATGATATGCATTAGGAATAAACACCGGGCACCAAACCATACGGTCGTGTGTCGTGTGTGAGGGGAAAAGATAGTAGGAAACCAAATAGAGCTCCTGTCTTCAGGGGACACGATCTATTGAGTGAGACTGAAACTCGCAACCTTCGGATCCAACAAAAAATCCGTTATTTTATTAATTTTTATTTCAATTTCAAAAATCACGACAATTTTCGAACCGATTTTCAGTTTGTAGCCTAAAAAAAATCGTTTTATCGTCCTGACCAAATAATGAATAAGAATCATCAAATTTGCCTGTGAAAAAACGGAATTTTGTTGCATTCCAACGTAACGATAGAAACTTGAATATCGTAGCTATTGAAAACGTTGATATCGACACAAAATCCTTGGTCATAATCTTCCCAAATCAAGAGAGAAACACGGCAATAACGAGCATGTTTGTAAGTTAAGAAAAATAGAATCCAGTAACCGCGTATACTCGCTGTCAGAAAAAATATAAAAGAAGTAATGTTTGATAGTGGAATATTTGTCTCGATATCGTGTCGGTCGGTGACCGAAATTCCACATTGAACGCATGTTTCTTCGCGTACCTAAAAAACTATATTCCATTTTGTGGTTGTATATGAAAAGAAAACCAATGTGTTTGTCACCTTCAGCTATTTTTATCATTTTTCTGTCGATACAACGTGCGTTCTCACGCCGATCGGAAAAAAATGATTTTCGAACTGTTTTCTTGGGTTATCTTCGCTCGAACTTTTGTTACAATTTAAGCAAAGACTAGGATTGGACTGCAGCATGGAAAAACGTAACGTATGCATGTATTTCGTGGTTTTCGAATGGCTCCATTCGAGCCAAACATTATTCACGCCTATTGGTTCGCATGACTCAAAAAAGCTTGTTCTTTCCGAGCTATAAAATCCTTCAGAACCCGCCCAATTAGAAAAGTGATTCGACGAAATACTGAGTTATTACAACCGTGAAAAAAAAAAGATTTCTCCGGAATTTCTTGGCAACTTTTTTCGTGATCAATGGAACGTTGTCGAATTATTTCAGAAGAAAAAAACCATTCGGTGGAGAATTCATGATCCAGAACGAACGAGACGAAAAACGCTCGAGATCACACGCGATTCTGATGAAATTTTTTTAAAACCCTCGTTCCCGCCGTCTCATCGTCGAATAAGCTTTGGAAAAATACGAATAATCAGTGGAAAAATGTAGCGCGCGATTATGACCATGAAAAAGTTTCCTAACTGTCGTCGATTGACGAGAAACATGTGAGAAACAATGTTGGGCTCCTCAAAGATCAACGTTGTTAAAAAAACATAATCATTCGAAAGAATATGTTTTGGAAGAGAGCCAAATCGCGGGCCACCACTCTCGAACAGACGTTAATATTTTTAATCTCTGAAATTTCCGTATCGATTTTCTGTTTGGATCCAAAAAAAAAACGTTTTCCTGTCCTGACAAAAATTTGGACAAGAATCTTGAAACCTGCCCAAGGAAAAACGTTTTTTTTTTTAATATCATAAAAACCAAGGGATGAGATTCGGAAGGACAAAGTTTGTAGAATAAAAAATGAACGATCGTCCTGTTGCCGACAAATGGAGAATGATGCTCAACAGTTTTTGAGACTTGCTGCGAACACAGAAAATTTAATAACAGAGCAGAATGTAATATTGTAAGGCCATGTTAAGCCATTGGGCCTTGCAGCAGCCAAAATTGTAAGAAAACGATTTTATTGGTCAAACGGAGTCGAGGGGCAGTGATAAATTAGTGACGAGCATTTTGCACTGAACAGTGTATACGTCTACAAATCGGCAGTGTAGCTATCGTCGACGTGCTTTTATTGACGCACACGGGCTCGCACGAACATCCATGTACGACTGTGAAGGCCATTCCGGATACTGGAGACACGAGCAAGCGGAAGGGGGAGGGCAGAGAAGGGGCAAACTTCGAGAGAAGTGTTTGTAAACTTGGAGAAAAAATTGAGCGTTACAAAGTCGTGTATATTTTTGTACCTATGCCATTCGAATATTGTTGATCTCGTCAGTGTTTTCCAATATCTTTAAAACCTTGGATTCAATAGTATGTTCGTAGTTTGAAGCGAAAAGTTTTTGTAGGTATCAAGAAATGGACATTTATTCGCAGGAAGCGTTCAGGAATAGATGGAATTTGGATGATGCTGAAGTTTGCAACGTTGAAATGCAGCGAGAATACTGATTTTTATTGATAATTTGTTCAATCTTTAAAATGATCCAAATTTTTCGAGCCGATCATTTTTCTGGGTTCGAAAACCGATCGTTTTGCAATCGCAATTTTATTCTGAATATAAATAATGGGCGTTGGCAAAGAAAAAAACGAATTTCGTTGCATTCCAACGATGCAAACTTCAACGACATGAATTTGGTGCACTCGAAAAATAAATAACAGCATTGAAGACTTTTAGAAGGTCGTAATTGTCGGGTAACATGGGTCAATTTTATTATAGCCCTTAATATTAACTCGTTTATTATAGCCCTTAATCGATCTTTCGTTACCATGCTACGATTCCCTAGGAATGTTTCGATCTCTTGGCTGTGAAATGCGATCGAACTCTTTTAGGGATGAGGAATACTCGAGTCACACATCGTTGGGACGTGATGTGAGGAGCAAAAGTTTATTCGTAGAACAGAATCGCTTCTTTGGACAAAAAATGGTGGATGAGATTTGTTTTCTTATTCACTTTCGCTCACTCTGTGAAATTGAAATGGTTTTCACGCAAATAACCTCAAAACTGTTATCATTATGCACGATGTCGAATATCAAAAGTTTTTGAAAACTGATACGTTAGTAAGCACTGAACTGACGTACGTATTGAGAAAGAAATGGAATGCACAACGACCGTGTAGCAATAAAATAGAGGATGAAAGAGAAAACAGGCACCGAAAATTCCAATGTTTTTTTTGCACTGGCGTTTCCATAACTTAGCCTCAATCGAATGGCCAACAGAGGTCGTTGTTGTTTGTTTGTCGTGCGCCAGCGTTCGAACGTTAAAAACAAAAGAAATTGGGCTTAAAAATTCGGGACATGATTCGGGAGTTTGAAAAATCGTTGGATCGATTTTAAGAAGAAAGTAAACAATTCCGCGAGGGCATGTCGATGAAAAGAATGATTTTTTCTCTTCTCGAAACTGTCAAAGGAAAAAGACTACAAAGTAACAATTCCGTCATTAAACATGGTCGTATCAACGTCGAACGATCGAAACGCTGCCAATTACATAAATGGACCAGTGGCTTTGTGTGTATGTGTGTCGAGTTACATCAGAGACGCGATTACAATGCATGAGACTACGAAATTAAAGCGGCAAGACGAATCCATAATAGACCACGAAGAATCTAACTTACGCGAAAATTCCACTCATTGATATTAGTCAGAGCCAAAAAAACGAGGAAAACATGGGACACCGATGGCCGCTCGTAATCGTGAGGGGAATCGATTTTTTAAATGATCGCTTTTACTGCACCTACCACGTCATAGATCCAGGAGTCCATAGCCGTGCCGTACATTCTTCGTGAAAAAACGTGATATTTCCTTTTGCGACGATCGAATTATTGCACCCTCTCTCCAATCTGTCAATTTTTTCTCAACCAACGCTCTCTGCGATTGGTTTTTCCCATTAAAATTCAAACTGTATATATTTCCGATAAAGTTTATTATTTATAACACTCGAAGGCGTAGTTTTTGAACCCCGAAATCCCGATACTTTTTCGTTCCCCAGTAAAAACAGTGAAAACGAAGTCCATGTGACGTTAATGTGTAACACGCGTAAATCCACTCACGCGCGCACCATTGGTCAAGAGCAGGTTTGGGAACGACTGGTCGAATGATTTTGGCGGGTTCATGCACCCCTCCCCTTTTTCAGTTTAGTATGTATATTCCAAAGTGTATCTTTACAGAGATCTATTTATATGTATAGGCATGTATCGATATATACACATATACATATATATGACACACACTGCCATAACGCAATGTAAAAAAAAAAACAGATGCTCACGGCTCGGCGGGCCGCGCACGACTGTTGCGAACGCCGGTGCTACTTCGCCAAGCCGGTGTGTTGTGACACAACGGTATAACGCGCGCGCCGCACCAATCACCAAGAATACGCGATTCCCGCAAATACACTCTGCATATACGAAAAGGGTGACTCGAAATTAAGGAGGTCCAGTAATCACGACGAATCCAGTTGGTTTTTTTTTTTCTTCTTTTAGTTCTCCGTAATTCGATGTTCACGGGGGAGAATTTTTTCATCTGCATTTATTGAAGGCTACGCCGCGTGTCGAAACTCAATCTTTTCTTGACATTAACCTTTCATTTCGTCACTTCCACGTCCATGCAAACATCGAACCAACATTTTTTTCTTACAACATAAAATTACACATTCCGATCAAATACTCTCAATGAAACGACAACAACGTTTAATTACTTTACGCAACACCTGCTCAAACGCTTCCAGACTGATATGAATTTGCACCAATATTGGAAATTCTTGGCATTTATCTGGGCAGCAGATTCCACACGATCTTACGGAAGGGAATCTGTCACGATGCAAAAAGCCTTGTTATTCTCGCAGAGAAACTTCGTATTTGGTTAAATCGCTCGGAAATGAAAAATACGTGGAAATCAGCTGATCGATGTCAAACACGTGACACGTGGCTTGTGGCCGAGCGGGCGGGAGTTAGGAAATACGAGAAACCTCTGAAGGGTTAAAATTTCGTGATGTCCGTCAGTCTTTCCTGGCAACGGTGAGATTTCGAAACTTCAAATCGAATTTTTGTTAAAATTATGAAAACTCGAAGTTTTCTTAAAAAAATTGTAAAAACAATGTTTTTTTCTATTTTTTTTTTTTTTTAATTCAATTAATTCATGAATCTTTGAAACGCAGCATGTGGGGCAATTTCGCAGCAGCTTTAATTTATCGTCCAAGTAGCATTCGTTGACGCTCCGAAAGGAAATTGGGATTAAAAATCAATCGTTTCGATGACAGTGTGATGAATAAAAAATAAACGATTTATAAAATGCTCTCGATATCTGCGTCAGAGAATTTCTCCCGTCTAAACCAATCGAACGGCCTCGAGATGACCTTGAGACGCTACAAGACATTGAACAAACACATCGAATCGTGTTGAATTTTTAGCCAACAAGGAACACGCTTTTCAATACGTCACAATTACTGGCTGTTTGTAATTTGTAGTCGACTCCTCGGCATGTACATTGTTCGCATTAAATTTTCACTCAACCCACGAAAAATACGTCAAAAACGGTTGTCGAATTGGAGAAACCATCGTCAGCCATTCTGGCTCCGATAATGAGACAATAATTGAAAATAAATAATTCACCCGACAATCGCTAATTCATCAAAATCCAGCATCAGAAAAAATCGATATTTTTTTCAAAAAAATCCACAATCGCCCAAGACGTCAAAGCCTTTCATAACTTTCGAGGCACGCTCTTAATCGAAAAACATAAAATAATACACGGCGGAAAGACTCCTATGCAAAATTAATAACCGAGGTAAGCGCCCAATTTTATCCGATTGCAGATTCCAAGATAACTTTCTTTCATTAAGCCGCAGCAATGTAAACTTGAGAGTATCATTAAAATGTCGAAAATCGATTTATCTCTGCACACGAAAAATTGGCGCTTGGATAATTTTTTTCAAGAGCGACATGATTACGATCGAAGCTGTGCTCGGACGAGATCGATATTGATGTTTTTTTTTTTTCGTTGAAAACAAACTCGAAATCTCACCACTGCGATTTTTTGTCCACGCACTCATATTTAGCGAAAGGACTTATTTTTTTCTTATCAAAACGTCAAGTATAGGCAGTCTCTCGATCGAGTTGCGATCACCAAATACCTTGGTAGATTGGCGAAGGAGATTGACGAATCAACGCCCGATTAGATAACGATGCGTTTCGTTCGAGCATTGTTTACGTTGGAAAAAAAAATTCGAGTAATTTTCGGCTTCGAAAAATGTCGAAAAAATAAAAGAATTCTGTACCTATAATTTCTCAGTTTTCATTCTCTCCATACACGAAAAACGGGAAATTCTAATCGAAAACAGTTTTCGCTCCAGTTGAGCTACATTAAATTTGATATTCATAAGTTGGGATAACTGGGACACACGAAAATAAAATAGATTCAATACCGTCATTGTGACCGTAAGACATTTCCATGGATTTCATTGGACGCCAAAAATGTTTGATTCAATCTGAATTTTATTATCGAAGAATATTCGCGATCGATGCAATCTTTGTTGTGAAAAGACAGTGGCTCGGGGCGGCACAACCGTCAACGTTTCCGATACCGACGTAACGTTTTTTTTCGGGAAATTACGAAATGAAAAAAATGTTGATAACCGGCATGGCGTCGAATGTCCCTTGACGACATTGTCACCAGTTCCCTCGGATGCTCTATATTTGGACGGGGGCGTTGGCAAAGGATTTACGAATATATGTATAAAGTGGACATTGCGCGCGAACTTAGTGAGCGAGAAATTCGAGTGGGGAAGGAGGGAAAAGAAAATAAAAGAAGGAGAGACAGGCAGACAGACAGAAAACACAAGATTCAATAGCCGAGGAGAACGAACACGAAGCGTTGTAAGATCAGACCAGGTTTTCCGTAGCGAAAAAAAAAGCATAGTCGCGGCGATGTCGGCGGTGGCCTTGAACTTGACTGTTTCGACGCTTTTTGCGCACGGCCTCGCGACGATCGCCCAAACAACCCACCAGAGCCGTACGTAAACGGCGCGCCTCTATCTTTACTGACACAAAAAACAAAAGAAGAGTAAACGCTCAACTAAATCGAGTGATCGAGCCTGCTCAAAAAAACAAACCTCAAATACATTTCATTCCTTTACATCCCCTCTATTTTTCTTCGCCGGCGATCCGACCTATTCTCCTCATCAAAACCTAGTGTGCAAACAGCAGTCTGTGCACAAATGACTAAACGCATACCTGTCGTCATTGCCCCAAACGTATTCATTTCAGAATTATGATTCATTCGTCATTCACGTTGTAAAATACGATGTTGAAGTTTGTGGCGTCGGAATGCAAGGAAATTCTATTTTTCCGCGGGCAGATCTCAAGATTCTTATTAAATATTTCATCAGGATAATGAAACGAATTTTTTTGAGCATCCGGAGAAAAAATCAGTACAAAAATTATCGTGAATATTGGAAATTAAGCAAAAAATTGGTCAAAAAATATTGAAGAAATGGTTTTTCGACGTCTCCGCCATTTTGGACATTCTTCAAATTCACCTTAGAAATAATTTTCATTGACTAATTGAAAAAAAAACGATTTTTTAGGCATGGAATTGATTTTCGGGGACAACAAAATTTTAGCCATATCGTGAGTTCATTTGGCTGACAATTTCTGGAAAATTCAAATTTTCCATCATTTCTGCGTCGACAGTGAATTTTGCTGAATCTCTCAAAACGCAGAATTTCTTTTCTCGTTGCGATAAATGATCGGGAATTCTCGATGCCATTTCGTAACTTTTGCAGCGCATACACAAGTGTTTTTGCCTTTCATTACTTGCACGATATTTATCGTAAATTTGGGCGCTCAGATAAAAACGACACAAGCTCATCAATTGATCTTCGGTGTATGATTTTTGTGTACACCGCGTGCATACAATTTTTTCATTCCTGGTCAGACTCGACGATTGATTACGTACGCGACGCGTCTCGCGCATTACGGAAAGACGAAAAATCGTGTATATCTACCCGGCGCGATAACTCTTATTTCCTCTCACTTCTCTCTCGCTCTCCGATCGTCGTCCCACATTGCTTGCTCTTCACATACATTTACGCATTATCGCAACTCCACGAGTTAATAGAAAAAAATTGCAGCAGTTTTCGCGAGTTGCCGAAAAATTTGAAATTTCGTCATTTTCCATATTTAATTAGCATTTTTTTACGTCTCAGACGAAAAAAACGTTTTTTTCTTTGAATTTAGAAATTTATAGAACTTTCGGGACGAAAGTTGCGAGATTTTATTAAGACCTGACGTTTCGGTGACTTTCACTGCAAATTTAAAGACGTGAACGCAACCGCGAGCTTCGTGATAAAAAATAAAATGAGCGGAAACGATGAAACAGTCAAAAAATATTAATCGTCACGCGATATAAAGTTTTTATTCGTCCGGAGAAAGACAAAACGAATTTGAATGCAGCGAAAGGCGGAGACTGTTTTTGTTGGCTCATCCGGTATGAGCCGAAAGTTATGCGGGGTTGAGGTAGTCACCAAACGAAACAGCTATTTTCCTCACAACTGGTATAGACCGATCAATATGGCACTTTCGCTTTTTCGTGCTCCCGATATAAACTCTCGTATGTTGTACTCATAGTACTCTGCTACACGTAAATCACACCGTAATTAAAAATACATGCGCGCACGTACCGCCGATTACGTCAACGGTCTATACAAATCGGTTTTATGTTCATCATTTTTCCTCATTCGCTTATGCAGGAGTTAATAGAATTACATTGAGCTGGACGGAGCACACGAGAAGCGGGAAATTATCAGACGAAAATGTAAAAAATTCAAAGCCTCTTTGTCAATCGTCGATAATCGCGAATGTCGAATTTTCATGGCATTCCATGGATGTAAACTTCGCTGGTGTCTTCGACGAGTTGAACAAAGTTTGGCAAATTGACAAATTGAATCATTCAGAATGAAGCGAGTCAAGGATAAAGTTGAGAAGTGGAAAAAATTGCCATGAATTTGAGGCGTTCCTGTTTTAACTTTTTGTTTTCGGTTTATTTGTTATTTCGTGGGTCGCCACACTAGGGCGGGATTCCCGAAAAACGAGAGCTGAGGAACTTTCGAATTTTCGGAAACACGTAATGCAAAAACTTGACATTATTACTACGACAAAATTTCTTGGACGCACAGATGATTATTGTGGAGAAAAAAGAGCAATTAAAAACGCAGACTTGTTGAGAAATTGGAAGATTTGTGTGAAGCAGAACATCTTGTGTCCGAGGATTCGTAAAAGTTGCTAATTTCCCATGGACAAATGATATTGAGGTTATGCTGTTTTCGTGAGCATGTATGCGAAGTGAAAATACTTCGAAAAATCCGAACCGAGAGACTCATGCAAAGTGTCGTGTCGGGTAAACACAGGGGAAATAATGGGAGAAACATACAAATTAAGAACAGAGTCTTTTCATTTATTTTTGTAAAGACTCGAGGGAATATCAATGTCTGTCTGAGGAGGTTAAACAGCGAAGAAAGAAACGATTTCGTAACGCAATTCTCTCGCAACGAGAAGAATCAAGGTCGCAACGATTTATATTGTGAAACGTAAGGATGACACGCGTCATTTTTTGCTTCCACCCATCGCGCGATGTTTGTTGATCGCGTCTGAGTTTTCGCACGTTGTAGAAGGAAACTCGCTAATGGCCAAGCTTTGTATTCTTTTTTCAATATTTTTTTCATTCCCGAGAAACAAGGCGATATACATGTGGGGGGGGCTCGAAATGAAAGGAGAAGAGTTTTTCGTATGTACACACGCGCGGGTTGATAACAAAGATGGTTGCCGCGTTATTGGCACTTGACGAGTTAGGTCACGTTTTAGGATGTCCCCTCTCCCCTCTCTCCAACCGGAGCCATTAGTATATTGGCGAATTGGCGACTATAAATTCACTGGCCGACAATGCGCTCACTCACCTCAGCATCTGTAAATCCTCGCGTTATTTCCTCACGACGTCACACGCACACGCGCGCACAAAACAACTTGTTTTTTTCCGCGAAAAATCACGAATAAACCGAGCAATGGCCGATTCTACAAACCACTAGAAGCAGAAAAACTTCTGTGATCGGAATTGCACAATGTGGCGCCACGACGCGCTCACGGACAAAACACGCAGCACAAGTCCAGCCTGCCGCAATAATTACCCGCGTCCATAGCTATGCCTAGTGCTGCCCCCTCTGGGACGGTGACGGCAGTAACCTCGTGCTCCGCCGGTAAATTGGCTCTCCCGCTGATTCCGAGGACGACGACTTGACAAAAATTATCGTAGAGAACGCAACGAAACGATTCACAGCGAATTCATCAATTTTTCTTTCTTCCTCTTCATCAGTAAATTGACACTTTCGGGAAATTCTCTTCCTTCCTAACGAATTCTGCAGATTTATCATTTTCTACACTCGAATTTGCAAGTCCGATAAAGTTTTTGTTGAGTTGTTGGCAATATTTGTTTGAATTTTGAAATTAAACAAATGAAACGTTCGGAAGGATAAGAATCCTTGTGCACTTTAAGGATCACCTTCTTTTTACAATTTCTCTCGAGGAAATTTATTTTTTCGAAAGAATTAACGCGAAAGGAATGGCTCAAGTTGTTCCATTCCAAGCTCGACAGTAAACTTAAAAATTAAGGACCCGGCTCAGATCGTGATTGAAAATAGCCGAACGGATTTTCCTTCATTTTCTAAATATTTGAAAAAAAAAAAAAAAAAAAAAGAAAAAACTCGACGAACAGTACTGAAAAGAGGAAAGGATTGCATAGCTGTGAAGAAAAATGTTTTTTTTACCTTCGTCCAAAAGCTATTAAATTTTATTATGAAAAAAAACAATAAATATTCACGAATCAGTATTTTTAGTAAATTGTAGACGAAATCAAATCTTCAGTATTTCACAATCGACCCGTTGGTCAGTCCACGCATCGTCGGAGCTTTGTCTGACGATAACGCGGGCGTATGAGTGTTTGTTCAGTCTTTCCGGATTTATTACGAGGCAGCCATTCGACCATTTACAAAAATGTCTCATGTCCGATGGAAGAAGCAGGATGTGAGGTTGCCGATACATGAAAGCGTATTGTTCCCACAGCGCTGTATCGATGTTTATCTCTTTCGAAGGTGGATAAAGCGGATAAAAACAACCTTGGGTCAATACGTGGTTTGCCAATCGTCCCAGCCGATCCGTTCCTGGCATATTTCTGGAAAAATAAAAATTGGAAATGTAAGACTGAGCCTGCGGCGTCAAATTACCGTTCAATCATTTTTTTCGTATTAAACTTCGGAAAAATGTATCCGAGGGAGACCAGATTTTCATTCAGAAAGAAAAATCATGGATTGTAAGGAAAAAAGCATTTTCGACTCAAGAATAATGAAATCAAAGTGAAATTTTGAAAATTACGTTAAATATTGAAAACTCTCGATACTCACAGACCAAATTCTTCGCTGCCCAGCTGCCGTATGATGTCGACGGAAGTAGCGCCGATAGTGAGGCCTTCGATGTCGAGCATGCAAGGATCAGGCACTAGGCGAAGATTGGCAGTGTGTAGGGATTTGGGAAGGAAATATTCGGGCGTAGGATAAACCGCGTCGTGATGAGCATCGCGATACGATGGAATTAATACGACTCGCGTGCATTTCCTGAAACGAGAAAACGAGGAATTATAATCCGTGCAGAGGACTGAAAGGAATGTTTGCCTTAGAGAGCATTGCGAAATTAATCTCGTACCCTTTGACGTATTTCATGATTTTCTCAACGATTTCCTCAAACAATTCTTGAAACGTATCGAGCAGGTTGGAGTTCTGGATGTCGGTATGATTATCAGGAACGAAAGGTCCAAGGAGTATAAGAACGTGAGGTTCGGTTTCGGCGACATGCTGCATCAGTTCGAAAAGAGGTTCGTAATCCAAGCTGTCGGAATTTGTGTATGGACCGGAAGCGAAAACAAGGTGTATATTTTCTTGAAGTTTGAAAGCTGGTGCAGCTTCGGTGGAGCCGGAAGAGAACATTTTGTTAACAATGAGTTGGTTGCCACTGGGATTAGTGCCCTCGACTGCTAATATCTGTCCAGGAAACAGAGAGTAGCTCTGAACATTCTTGAGATCAAGTGACATGGTGCAAGACATGTTAGGCTTAGGTGGCGGCTTGCAGCCTTCGAGCATGACTGTCGTCGCGCTTAGTTCGCCTTCCATCTCGCAAACGACTCGTCCCCACGTGCGGAAACTCGTCTGCGACTGATTCATTACGTTCATCGTAATCGGCGGTTTATCTTTGTCCGACATGTGCCACCATGTGCTGCATAATCGCGCACCGAACTCTCGGCACACGCGCTGAAAGTTTGATGCCTTTTTCGACAGCAAATCAAACATGTACAGCCCTTGCGCCGGCACATGAGGATCGCTCGTTTTACCCACGCGCACTTCCCATCGCTTTGTCGTTTTCCAATCAGCCACATCCTTCCCAAATTTCTGCAGAATTCTTCCCCTCGTCTGATTATCCAATAACCTTTTCGGCGTATCCCTGCAATAGCCATTTCTTGTAAATCCTTGTGTACAATATTCAATGATTTCTTCTACTTAAATAACCTCGAGAATTAAAGCTTTCCATCATGATTTATTGTAAGAAATTGTGTGAAAAAATTTGAGCTACCAATCTATTTTCGAGCGTGATTCTCGAACCTCGAAATGTATGGGAATACTTATTAATTGTGAGGGGGAATGAACGCGACGTAAAATTCAGAAAAACTCTAAACCAGCACTTCCAATACGCAGCAGTGTGCAGCCGGAAGATAAAAATACTTGCATACTAATTTAATCGTGCCGGTAAAACCATAAAACCAAAAATGTATCATTTGGCGTTAAAACGATAATCGTATGAGAAAAGTTCAGCACATGACTTCGCTGATGACTCATTTGCTTCGCGAGGAAACTACAAGGCGACAGTAAAACCGGGGGGAAAGTTATCAATGAAGCAATGAAAAATTCTTAGCCAAGAGACACCAATAAAACTCAGTTTCTTCACGTGTCTGAAAATTTTTTTCCTCCGGATTTGCTTCTTTCAATTCAAATTCTGTTCTTCAGAACAATTTTTGTTTTTCACGACTCGAACACTTCTCGAGTGCGATGTGGAACAGTTTCGGAAAAATTTATCAAGTCCATGATTTTTATAACGATTAATAAAAAAAAAAAGAAGTGGAAGATTGAAAATATTTTTTGATGAATAAAAGTTAACGATTTCCTTTGATTTTTATCGTGAATGGATGTTTTATGGATTTTTATCAAGTCTTGTTATATCGAATTTGTTAGGGATATTGCGTGGAACAATTGCTTAGGGGGTCGTGGATGAGAAAAACAAATGTAGCATGTACTAACGTTTTGGCGGAATAACGAGCTGGTGAAAAAATGGCGTTCACAGCTCGTATTTTGTTCATTGGGGTAATCGAAGAGTCCAATTCGCCGGGACTTCTGGACCTCTTGACCTAATAAAAATATTGGATAGATAAGATGGAGAGTGAAGATATTTTGAACGAATCGAGGAAAGAATGATTGATAAAGCGGGTGTAAGGGAAACATAAGAAAATTACAAAAATCATGAGATGTAAAGCGGGCGATGGGATGACAGTTTCCGTTGTGTTTCGTAGTCGATAATTGGGGTATTTCGTATCTACCCCGTAGACGAGTGTGTATCTAGTCACGAATATGTAAAGTAACGTGCACCAAATTCATACTCGTCTATGGGATTGCCCTGAAGGCTCGTTGGTTGCGTTGAGAGAGATTCCAATCGGTGGTAGGCCGTTAAATGTCTTATGTGCTCAGGAATAACTCATATCACGAGGACTCGAGTCTAATGTATAATGTTGATGTGTGGGCTGGTGCATGTGCGTACACCAAGCTAATTCAACAATTAGATCGGTCGTTCGTGTAGCTGTGTCCATCTCTTTGAAATAATCGATTATGATTGGCGAATGCGACGTGAAGACAATTGCTCGATCGGAGATGTAATATCAAAATAATGAAAGGAGGAGGGGGAGAAGGAGGAAGAGGGCTGCGGATGAGAACCAGCGTGGTTGAATATCGGAGACACCTGAGGATGAGCCACGCGACTGTTGGAGTCGAATGATTCGTTGTTTACAACAAAACTTGCTTAATGAGTGTGGATCTAGTCACACTTTTAACACATGCGCACTAGACCATCACTCACTCAGCACGTTTGTTTGATGAAAAAGATGTTGGTCGGCGTGGTTGTTCTTTTTCGCATTAAAATGTATAATTACGTTAAATCCATTCTTGTGATGCAAACTCGCACGATTTATCGCGATAATTTTCGCATATATGTGAAAAAAACTCGGAGAACAAATATTCCTGTGAGAAACATGCGCGCGCGCGCCCCCTTCTCATCGCCCGTTGAAATTAACCCTAACCTGTTGCTCCTTGCGCCAGTGGTGCTCAGCCGCACAACGTCAACTTCGTACCCGCTTTGTCTCCCTCGCGTGAGAGCGTGTTCACCGCATACGTTCCCCCTCTTTTACCCTTTCTCACTCTCTCTCCCTCTCAATAGAATATAAAACATTAGAAAAGCTTCTAAAGTGGCGATTCTTTGTGATAGCAGAGAGAGACCGCGATCTGAACTCCCCGGGAATTGCTGACTCGTATGTATCTCGTTGGACAAGATGCGGGAAGGTTAACTGCCGTTAACCTGGCTTTGGAGAGCTTGAGAAACGAGAGAGCGCGTCAGTTTGCCCGCGTTGTTTTTACCACGAGATTCGAGTCTACCCGTTACGTGAACATATGTATATAAATATGTATCCATACATTTGATAACGCACGTAAATTTAACGTTCCACCGATTAATAACTACTTTCAATTTCACTGAGGACATCGAAGGCATTTCCACGAAATGTGGCCCGATTCCCGGATCGTGTGAGCAGGTTTCAAATTGTCGGCACTTCGAAAATAAAAAAAATGATGTGCGCCGAACGCCAAACATGAACGAAGAGCCACGTTCGCGCTTTCGTTTATTCCATTTCTGCAAACTTTTCGTTTCCTCTTTTTTATTTTTCTAATTAAAATGTCTGATACACGTTGCCTAAGAAGATGCTCAGTACTGCTCATTATCGATAAGCGCGCACTAATTTTTTTCGCTCCCATTACAAATTAAGCGATAGTGAAATAATGCCCCCTCCCCTGCCCCTCGACGAATGGCCCTCGCCGCGGCGTTCCACAGGGAAGTTGAGCCAACGTACAGAAATGACATGCACAGAAGTGAACAAAAGAAGGGACGGCGCTATACTGATCGCCGAACGAGCAATGAGCATAACGCGTTCTCCCGAACAGTCAGTAGTGGGAGGGGATGAGGAACCGACGACTACAGTGCGGGGAGAGCGGTTTCTCTCGCCGTTCCGGATCGTGGAGGTTTTCGGGCCAGTCTCTCGACGACCCCCCCCCCCCCCCCCCCCCCCCCCCCCCCCCCCTCGCCCCTCCACCTATCCCTTCCTGCGGCCTTTCTCTCCCGCATCCCCTCTCCTTGGTCGTTCGCTACACGCGCTGTCGTATACTCAACGTTTACTACTCGACTCTACGCTGCTGTTTCGCTCTCTTTCTCTCTCTCTCTCTCTATCTTTTCCTATCGCTTTCTCTTTTTCTCTCTCTCTTCCGTCTCTACAGCCTTTTGATTTTTTTACCCCAGGGCCTTCTGCTTTTTCCTTGCGCGAGCTTTGACTTTCTTACATTTATTTTGCAACGTTTTATCGGACATTCTGTGCGGAGAAACGTTCGAGGTTGTGCACGAAAATGCCAGCGTAGCGAGTCGCCGGGTTCGGAGCAATGCCGGTCGGTCACCAAGACGTACGGAACTCCAGACCAATCACAAACGCGCTTCGGACACCGCGGATGACACGGCTCTGAATTGGCTCGCAAGTTTGGACGCGCAACTGCCAACAGAATCTTACACATCGCGATTCGACGCTCGTACGAATCTTACGCGACAAGCGCGCCCTCGCGAATTTGATCCCTTTCTCTCGGTAAAATATTCGCGCGCATTTCGCTTCCATCATCGCCATGTAAAACTCGAACCAACTGAAAGATCGAGGTTCTCCTTCGTACCCGTTACGCTCCTGACACTGTGCTGCTCTCTTACAATGTACCGTGGGAAATGACGTTGAACTTTTACCAGTTACTCGTGTTTCACAATGCGGGCAACGGTGGCCGGGCAAATCGCGTATATAAACTTGCTCGGTAATTTCTTATTTTCAAAAAAACCTCAGATCACCTAGGCTCCAACTGCTGTTGTCAAAATTCTCGCGAAAAGAGAATTTCCCTCTCCAAATATTTTCGGATCAAGATTGATCGTTCGAATCGACATACTCATCGATATACAATCAATTTTAAGGTCATTTATAATAACTTATACTTTTCGATAGGTAGCGAGAAATAAAACACATGTGCGGAGAATTATGACGAAACGACACGAACCTGTCAAATAAATTGATGAAAGAATAAATTGTACGCGAAGCGATTTATCAAGCAGTGCCCTCGAAATTTCTCAAGTTATATTTTTGTAGACGGTTCAATCGACTGGAATAAATTCGAAACAAGTCTGTGCGAAATTGTCGCACAAATACGTCGACGTCGGCGAATCCTTTCGCAAGACTCGACGGTTTCGAGGACAAGACCGATTTGCTAGTGTGTTATTCATTTCACGAGATAAGAAAAAAACCGAAAAACACGGAAATCTACTTTCTCGTAATCTTTTAGACACCCGCACAACGATGGAAGGTCTTAATCGAGCGTCGTGGTAATTTCCGCACTGAATATCGAGGTTAAGTTGGTTGGCTGCGGTGTCAACGCGTGGCTGACACAATGAGCGAATTTCTCGATGAAAGTAAAAAGCAATGGGAGTGTTTGGGGGCAGGCAAAAAGAAAGCGCAAAGAAATCGATTGGACAGGCGATTGATTTGGCATAAACGATGCTCAATTGCTTCGGTGGAGATGGAGGAGAATATTTTCTAAAGATAAGTCGTTGATAAATGAAGGAGGAAGACAATTGATGGCCGAAAGAGAAGAGGCGTCCCCCGGGTTCATAAAGTCACATCGTAAATTGGTGTGAACGACCGGCATGGGTTTGAAAGCGGAGAAAGAGTTATGGGGAGATCTACGAAATATACGTTCGAAGGAAGACCTTGAGGCTCTCACAAGACGAATGCGTGGCGGCCATGATCTTGGCTGCACGTTTGCGCGTCCCCCTCCCGTATCTTAAGCCAGATGTGAGATCCTAGAAATCCGTTAAACTTGCCCCTCCCCCCGCGCTCCCTCGTTTTTTCTTTCAGGTAGCGCCAGCGACGACGTTGCTCCTCTTCCCCCAGCTGTTTTTGCAAAATGGTAGATTCGTCCCCACTTCTTTTGCGCCCAGCGTTCACCGCACAAGCCAAGCGTTACCCATCTCATTTTTCATGCAATGTTAATAGCCAAATGAACGAGGAGAAAAAAGAGTTAGTAGTTGGAATCGAAGACTTTCGAGTCAACAGGTTTGATGAGCATTTATCGTCAGCCGACATTCCCACGTTCGTAATCCGAAATAATACAATTACTACGATATGATTTGACGAGGGGAATTCGAGGGAGGAAGCAAATGCACGAGAAATGCTGGTAGCGAGTGAACGAAGGCTATTGTCGAATTAAAATGGTGTGCGATTCTCGGTACATGCATAGATGCATAAATGATTGATTGTATGAATCAGATGGAAATACGTGATCCTACGAGATCGTGGGAAAAGCCTGGCTGACGAGGACGATCGTTGAAACGATGATCGGGGGCGTTCGTGGGGGTGGAAAAAAATGAAAGATAAATAAGCGCAATTTCTCGCAGCAGGAGAAGTGACTGCGGGGATCGAATGGTTCGATGTATCATTTCGAAAGAGTACACTGTTGGTACGCTTGTGCGAACAAAGGCTAGTTCGGAATTGTTATTATCGGAGAACGCAATCGATTCGAAGAAGTTGCCACATCGTGTCGACACTGCGAAGGCACGCAACACTCGAAGAGAACAAAAAAAACCAGAAAAACAATTTAAAAAACGAGGGTGCCTGGGGGGAGCCGTTTGGTGGTCTGTAAATCGAGATAAAGTTCGGTCACAGCACGAAGAGCACAAGAGAAGGTGGAGAACCGAGAGAAAAAAACACGGCGAGTTGCACGCGACAACTGACGATCGCGTTTTAAAACTCGGCGTCCTTTCCTTCTCTATTTCCTCAAATCCACAATATTCACACGCAGTTTCATTCGCGATGAAAAACACGCAGAAAAAAATGCTCAAACAACTTATTCGGCAATTACCGACGGTTTAAAAATATCACGACGAATCACGTGAAGAAAATACAAGGAGTTATCAGTCGCAAGGAACGCGAGAGGAGGGGGAGAGAGAGGGAAGCCGCGTCGGCGTGTTCCGATCGAAAATAGCAACAGGTAGCGTCAGCGCGCGAAAGCCAACGCCGCCTGGCGTCCATTGCGTCACCAATAGCGTCTAAACAATGCTTCGGAAAAAAAAACATCGAAGAATATTAATTCCAAATTTTCACCAAGTTAGCAACCGAAAGTCTCGTTTCTTGGGCAATCGTTTCTCTCACACGGTTCTTATCTTTCCTTTGTTTCGAACACGTACAGTTTCGAGTTATAAAAAACGTACGGCGTGAGTTTAATCGTTTAAAAAAAATTGTATGGCATATTTAAGTATAACGCAAAAATGCCAACACTAGAGCGATGAATCATAGCGATTGCGCGTTTGAGTATTGGGCACGAATCCGTTAAAACAGTTATTTATCATCGATATACTTGGGCATGTTGAACCGACAGATAGTCGCCATTGTAACGACGATATCACGCGCCGAAAATCCTCCAACTCCAAAAATTCTCGTCACATTTCACCTCAGTCTAGCTGAGACGCGATGTGACGACACAGCGATGAGCTATATATATATCTATGTGTTATAAATGTATACGTAACACGCCGGCAGAGCGCGAAACGGGAGCAACAGGTTGTTCGAAACAGACAAAACGACCTACCAGACGTAAAACTTTCGGGGCGTTACGGAAGCGCGCGCGCATCGTTTTGATTCGTCTGACGCTGATGTCCGTTGACTCTCGGCACTCGAAAGGAAAAAAATAGAGAAATACGTTCGAATGATTGTTACTTTCGTGTACTGATTATTGGTAAAAAAGTTTTGCACTGTTTGCTATCAAGGTTGACATATTAAAATTGCAGTGAATGAAGGAAATTGTAGGAATTATGGAAATTTATTCGGTTACGAAAGAAACACTTGAGGTTATTGACGGTTGGGTCGATTCGAATATGAGACATTTGAGAAAGGTTAGAATTACGAGAACATTTGGGCGCCGAATGAAAGGGAAGAATCGCGAGGGCAGAGCGGTAAGTCGGGCAAGTGAGAGAAAGAAACGAATTAAAATGGTGTAAAAAAAAAAAAAAAACGAACGCACCCATGCTTCGGCGTCGCCGCCATCGAGAAAACCGGCTCAGCTTCGTTGACGTCCACGAACTCAATTGGTAAGTGTCTATCTCGCGAGTGTTGGTCATTTTTTCCACTGATTGCAGTCGCGAAATAGCACGAGGAAATCACGAGTTATGATTCGTCACTGTTTTCCACAATAAAATAAACGCATGCGATCTCGATTTAGTGGCGGACTGAACGATAATGGCTGACAGTTGAAAGTTTTGGTTTAAATGTTTGGCTCGAGCGAGGAGAAATAATGAGTGAAACGAAAAATCGAGACGGCCGAAAAAAAGTGGCTTTGTCCAGTTTACACGAGATTTCGGTTACAGGCGTTGGAGAGACGCGCCGTGGCGCAAACGATGGCGGCTACGGGGCGCGTCCTTGAAAACTGAAATTATGCCCTTTGAAAGAAATCCGGTCGGGACTGTGGAAGGCGGTTAAGAAGGGGCCGAATTGAGAGTGGGAGGAGAGAGAGATTTCTCCTATCCTCCGGCGGTGTTGGTTCGAGCGATTTGCGCTTTCGAAGCTTCCACAAACGACCTTTGTATCGTTCGTATTCTTTCTCTCTTCTGCTCGCTCTCTTTACACGTAACGCGCGTGAGAGATCCGTCCTGTCCCCCACCACAGGCGCTTCTCAGGGTAGAGGTGGCAGTCGCAGCAGTTCCAGAGGAAACGTGCTTTGTGGGAGCAATTTATCGAGCCTAGTGGGGATAATGGCGGGCAATCTTACCTGAAGGATTTTTGTGGCGGGAATTACAGAGAGGTACTGCCGTATACACGATCCTGGACCCGTCGAGCACGACTCGAACCGACGCGACTGGACCATTCGAAGAAAAACAACAAAAAAATTCAGTAGCAAATGTCAGTATTCAAAAAATGACTTTGAAAACTTGAAAACTTTATTTTTCCCACCGAACCAAGCAGCAATAATGTTTTCACCAAACATAGCGTCCGGAGAAAGAAATGGAACATTAGAAAGAATAAGATACGGGGAGCATCGAGGAATGGTTAACAGACTTGTCGCAACCTTCGATGTTCTCCTTTCCTTCTCCGGCCCCTCCTCCACGATATCTGATTACTTATACAATACCGATATTATACGAACTATATGCGTTCAGTAACGTTCAACAAGAGGGTCAAACGTATAGCTCGTGAAATTCAAAGTTTTGCTTTGAATGACTGAAAATTCGTGGGCGAGGATATACGATAAGTTTGAATAACCGTAGCTCGTAACGAGAGACTTTAAAAAATGTAGTTTTTGCAGGCGTTCGGGTAACTGCGGAAGAAAAAAAGTTACAAAGTCGTGGAGAATGGAGAGAAAAAGACAAGAGGGGGAGGTACGACTCGAAAAGGGTACGTCCCTTCGCGCAGGTAACTCACACACATAGACACATACCGGTGCGCACACACTGGCGCACCAGGACCCCGAACGAAGAATTGGGTCCACAGGTAGACTCGTTACGTCATTACCACTATGCCTACCGCAAAGAATGTGCGGAACAGTGTTGCCAGAGCTCTGTGTAAATCATCGTCGTTGTCCGAGCGTGGAGACACGAAGCGAGCGAGAGAGAGAGGGAAAGAAAAAGATGGATAGGGAGCATCGAGCGTGGATCGAGAGGGCGAAATTTATTGCCCGGACGCTCTATGGGTGATTTTACGTCGACGACCGTTAAAGAGACAACGACACCCGAATCCTTCCATCTTTCTTGCCAATGGCAACCAAGATCGTCAAAGAAGGGAACCAGAGGAGGTGGGGAATCGCGAAAAAACGACTGGCCGCTTCTGAGCTCTTCGAAACCGCTCGAGGCCTTAGCCAGAGCATTTCTCTCACAACATATATAAGCCATTTTAATATAACCTGCAAACTTTTATATAAATCTCATTATTTCTCGCATTCTAGTCTCCACACTAAGATCCCAGTTTTTTCTCTCAATTTGCTTCTCAAATCCACTCTGCCCCTACTTTCAGTTACGTACGAAACTCTTAAGTTTCGATAATTCTGGGTAACGCAGCGTACGGGATGAGAACCATTGAGCGAGCGAGAGAGAGAGACAAGGAGAGAGAAAGAGCGTGCGCAAAGGCAGTGGCAACGTTCGTAGTTTTTAGAGATGTTTCGGCGAGTTCACGTGGCAACGACAGAGATTCGTGTTCGCGGGACACAGCGTTGCCAAGCCGCGTACGAACTCCGTACTGCGGGAGACTCAAACTATACCCACGTACATATACTCATATTTATGTCGAAGAATGCAAAGAACGTTAAAACCGATTGCCCTACACCACAAAAATCCACCATTTACATGGATATTCATTATCATTTTTTCTTCACAATACTCACCAACTTTATGTTCTCAATTTTATAATATAATCATCACTCCCGTGATTTTTACGATGCCGCTGACTCTTAAGCGCCCACTGTTACGCCCGGTTCAACGGAATCTCCAACTTTATTCAAAATAACTAAATATTTCGTCCCAGGTCATGCATTTCGTGCATTAATTTCGGAGCTCTTTTTTTCGAATTATTTATTAAACGGCGAATTTTCTCCGTACACTCCCACAGTTTTCAACTCTTTCAACTAAATGTTTAATTAATAAATTTATGAATAATGAAGATGAAAAATTACGTCGATTGAGATATTTCAACGAAAAAAATTGCTTTCCAATTCAGAAAAGGTTTTCAAGCAATTTCCTCATTTTTTTTTTAAATTATTGACTTATAATAAATTACGTTTACAAAAAATTTGAATATATCTTTCGAGACCATGGAAAGAAAAAACCGAGTTTACGTGCATCAGAAACGTATCCATGTAGAGTGACGAACCTATCAATGGTTATAGTTCCTTCTCCTAAGCGGTCACGATTGGTCCTCAACGTAAGGCGTACGTAAGATATATATATAATTATAGTGTCTTTATCCTGAGATTGTCAGAGAGTTGGAGGGACGACGATCGTATTGATACTCATAAAACTGCGAAGCACCAAGCCGGACGGCCAGTTCTGGTTTCGCGACGAGAAGCACAAGAGAAAATTCGAACGAAACACGATCGCGATTATTCGAAATATGATATTTTGCGAGATTCGCGAAACGATCTGGCAACATCGTGTCCCATGAAAGCCGACGCTCTCGCTGAAATACCGCTGGTTATATAGGCAGTTTACTAGATACTTGGACGGAACAATGAAAAGGGCGCCCCACGTGGCTCAGAATCTCTTCACAAATTCAAATTCACCGCGAACTCGCAGCGATTTCAACGTCTTTACAATCTCTAATTTTTGAAACAGAGAATCCCATGGTTTTTACATGTTTAATAAACAAATTACTCACGTTCTGGATCGCTGGTCCTTTGTAACCATAAATTTCCAAGATATCCTCGTCGTCCCTAAAGTTGCGTTAAGAAAAAATAGTACCAAGCGAGTTTCTGTTCTCCATGCCCTGAATTTTCGGCCAAAATATCATTTTCGAAAACTATTATCACTCCCTGCTATTTCGCAACATCATTCACAGACAGTATTTGCATTTTTAACATCACTTTGACTCGGAACGATCACGATGATAAATCCTCAATTTGTCTAGCAATTTACGGTAACTTTTCAAATATTTTCCTCCAGTCGCTTATTCAATTGACAAAAAATTTGGATATTGCAAAGTCAATCCGCATTTAAGAGAGTCAACAGATTTTCTCAATACTTTGTCTCATTACCGCCGCCTTCTTGCAAATTGTCACTAAAGAATAGTTACATTTTGCCTCCAACCTTCTCAAGGAGAATCCTAAGGTCAATGTGTCGGTAAAGGATACTCGTTGTTTTGGTTCGGACGGGGACTGACGCTAAGCAGCATGGAAGGTTCGTCTCTCCTCGACAAGGAGTGAACGTCATTTTTGTTTTGCTTCTTTAGATTGGAATGTTCCAATTGATCGAGGCTTTCTAGGGTTGGTTCCAAGCCGATGTTTTTTTCTACAATCAACGCCACCCATTTTTCAACGAGAACCTCTGCACTGATATTGTATATGTCACACAGGTCCAGACCTGTAAAAAATGCATGAGAATATGGAGCCGAAGAGTTTTAAAACTTTTGGTTTTGTACGGCAATCGAAAATGTCTGTGCACAATATTTTGATTTCATCGGTACTGATTGTAAAAAACTGGCTTGATATTTAGATTTTATGATGACAATGGATCGGCCTCCATTGAGGAAATCGAGTGAATCGAAAATGAATTTTTATCGCATTGTAAAATAATTGGAATATTGATTGGTTCTTCGTTTGGATCGAAAAAATGGTCGATTTTGATTGCTCGATTTCGTAATTTCACACAATTGCGGTAGAGGACTCATAAATGATTTTAGATTTTTGGAATTCTGTCGAGGTTAAACAGCTAGTTGAAATATTTCATCGCGCTATCGCAGCTGCCCTTGAGCGATCTTAAAGATAATGAGTACATGACACACGTCCGGTCGGCAGCATTTATTTCTCAGTGTTAGTGCAGACGTTTCAGTTCTATGATAAAATGCATTCAAGGCATTCACATTTTACGATAAGTTCCTTAGGAAAAAATAGCATATAGCAACGTTTACAGACGTGGAGCGTCTCGAATTGTCTGCGAGTGCACGGCCTCGCATAACCGCTGTAAACCCGTAATCAAAGTTTCCTCAATTTTCTCTTTTAATTGCAGGCTAGGTATCATTGAGCTTGTACTTACATTTTCCGACGAAAGCTTTATCCGTGATCTCAACTCCAAGGGTACGAAAATTGTTCTTCAACGTCTCTTCGAGCACCATCTTGATCGAAATATCGAGAATGTGCGAGCTTCGCGCCAAAACTGCCAAACATCGCGGGTTTTTCGTCCGAAATCCGTTGGACAGTAATCTTTCGGCGCTTAAAACGCGCCGCAGAGCGGCGGCGCAGCAAACTACTTTACCCAGAGCAGGTTTGGGTGCGTTCAAAAGTTGTAAATAATTTTTTAATCATGTAATTCTCAATTCTGTATGAGACGATTATACGGAATCTCAAAATTCTCAGACTCCATGACGTAGCATGTTTTGCTCAATAAAAACGCAGTGGAGTATTAAACTTTGGACACGTTCACTCACGAACGACGAGCTCTACGACACGTGACTATTTTAGGACTTCGAATATATGTTTCTGTGGATAGCGTCCACGAAATTCGATCTTTGTTCGTGTTCATAAAAAATTATTATTAATACAAACTTACGAAACAGTCCAAAGTTCCGATTAAATGATTTTCTTGGAAAAGGGTATAAAAAATATTCTCAATGCGATGTGTGCTGTCGTGAAGTCCGAGAAAGTCTTATTCGTTCTATTTGGTGGAGGGATGACGATTGAATTGCATTGTTATGGAAAATATCATTAATTTGTTGTATTTAGTTATAAAAATGTTGCACGTCATGTCAATACAAAATCGATAGTTCGAACGACACCAGAAGCGAATGTAGCACCTGGAGATTGCAGGATTCTCTCAACAGAGAACTCGTAGATTGACAATATTGCATTCGCGTAGATAAAAGACGGAAAAAAATAAGGGAATACAATAATCATGATGTTCCATTGACGTAGAAAGGGAGCGAATACTTTGATACTTGAATTAGGCAAAATATTTTTGATCATTTTCCCAAAGTTCGAAAAGATCGGTTGATGTTCGCGACGACGGAAATCGGTCGATCCACGACTGAATCAGTCCTTCGAAGGTTGCGTCGTAATTCTTCAGAGTCACTTTGCTCTTGTCGTTCTCTGGAATAACAAAACAGTGCATTACAATCGAAATCGCATAATTACAAAAGACGCGAACATTGGCAAACGGATAAATTACCATCAACGAAAGTGTTGGATTGGACGAATATTTTTCTCGGTTGTTTGTGAGCCAGAACAATCTGTCTCCACTGTTCCCAAGGATGGGAACCGGTAGCCGGCACCTCCGTGTATTTATCGTACATAGCTTTGGCCGCTTCGACGTCTCCCATACTTTTGTAAACTTGTAGCTTCTTGAGAAATTCACCTATCGCGCGTTTTCCAACAGTAGCAATTTTCGAACGATCCAAGCTCATTCTCAAATTTTTGCCTGCTTCGAGTTCCTCGACTTTAACGAAATCCTCGCCGGCCTCGAGACAAACTTGGAGAAGCGCGTATCGCGCTTGCGAATGAGCTTGCAGCCATTTTTTCGTTGATGGTTGATACATCTCGAGAGCTTTGGCACAAGCGTTCCACAAAAGCGACAGCCAATTAACGTAAATAATATCATCGGCGTCTTGTCCTTCGTAGCCAAATATTTTGATGACTTCTTTGTCGATACTCAAATACAAACCGACGGCCTCGGCGCGACATTCTTCGTACGACGAGGAAATAACTCCGAATTTGGAATCGTAAGTCTCACCGTCCAGAAACCATTTATCGATCGGCTGCCCGGTCAATGGGTTTTTCACTTTTTCTTTGTCGAAATTGTATTCGCCGTTGGCAAGCTTTCTAAAAAGTTTTCCACTTCCGTGTCCGAGTAATTCGTGAAGCCCAACTTGGACATCGAAACTTGCGATACGAAATTTGTTCATAAGCGCCTGATCCTCCTCCGACAAAAATGGTATGACGTCTTGTTTCATATTGGCCGGAATAACGTTGCCCAAACTGACGTTTTTGAAGCCCTCGTTCTGCCGTATCTCGTCATAATTTGGTATATTTATTCCAGCAGGAATTCCTGAACCTGCATAAGTCAGAACATCCAGTGACGTGAAGTCCGGTCTGAGGAATTGATCTTTCTCGAAGTCTGCTCCCCATGGTAACGTGGGTAATAGTTGCTCAGCTCGGCTGACGAGAGTCGCAAATTTCTGAGACATTTCTTTGTTGACCATCGCAACAAATCCTTCGAATTCTCCTCTTTGACCTGCGGGATCGCGATAAGTCTCGATAAAACCGATGTAAAGCTCCACCACCGGTCCCTTGTCTTTTATCCAAAATCTCGAACCATCTTTGTGATCGTTCAACGATCCCGTTTTGAAGTGACTTATGTACTTGTCCAGCATGTTCTTTTGGTTATCATCCGCGGCATACGCTTTTGCTTTTTCAAGATTTTCGATCACCGATCCAAGCAAAATGCTGTAATCCCCGCGACTCACTTTGAAAGCCGCATCTTTGAAAGTTTCGGTGGGCAGGGTGATTGTTGGATCTTCACTCACCTCCAACGAAGCCAACTTTATGTCATACAAATTTCTCGTTTTTTTCACACCCGACTCTTCGTACGTTTCCGTTGTTTTAAAACATCTTGTGTTGTAACACTCCAATCCTTTACTCTGCATAAACTCGTTCACCAACTCGGAATCTTTGGCGTCACAATTACTCGAAAAATACGTTGTTATTCCCTTCTCTCCCAGACCCAAAGATTTAACTCTCTCCTCCAACGAGAAAACATCTTTTTCTACTTTGCTCCAAATATTTACTATCTCCTGGGAATTCTCCTGGTGAGCTTTCGACAATTTTATTATTGTCTCGAACTTTTCCTTCGACAGATTGGGAATGATCTTGGAGTCTCCAAAACTCTTGTAATTACCAGCATTAGAAAAAACGCTGCACGCGTATACTAAGAAAGCCTGTAAATAAAAGATAAATTAAATTCCCCCCAGAACAACTCTTTGGGGTCATCAGAAATGCGAATTTTGTGAAATGAAATTTTGTGAACGTAAAAAATCAAAATTATATCCTTGGAATTTTTTATAACATAGAGTGAAATTATTAGACCAGAGCATTTAGAATGGTCAAACTTACGGTGTATTCGTCGTCGCTGATTCCCGCAGCTATAGCAGATTTTTTTAGTTTCTCTATCGACTCGGCGGTAAATATTTTATGAAACAGAGCGAATATCAGAGGCGATTCCAGTGACGTCTGAACCAATACTATAAGACCCCCGTCCCAAGATGCCCGACTTAAGTAATGAGCATAAAGTTTTTCTCTAAGCGATAAAGCGTTAAAAGCAGTCGTGCAGTCGAGAATAACGACAGGTTGATCATTCGGTGAGGTATATAATGATTTGTCGTCGGTCATTGTTTGAACTTTTTGCTGCAAACTGAAATAAAAAGTTCATCAATCGAGTAAAAAAATAAAGTGTTGTTGCAACATTTTTTGATGGTTAGGAAGCTTCTCCATCGGAAATGAAAGAAAATACTGATTGGTATGTCCAAATATGAAATCCACAACGGAATACAAATTTTCTTAATCGAACAAGTCTCAGATCTAAAAAAGCAATTGAAAATTTGATCAGGGTAACTAAGGGCCTCGTCGTCGGACTAGAGGATTAAGAATCTTTTATCTAACAGCAGATCATAATAGATTGAAGCTTTTTGGTTGAGAGTTGTAACGAAATCTTCTCAGACTGATACAACAAAAATATTCGGCCAATTACGGAAATTATGGGGTTATGAATATCCAAGAAAAGTTTATTCTTTCGTGTTGGATATTTAGGTATATAAATATAACTCCCAAACGTGTGAAACGATGTATTGTTTTGTATGAAAATGGAAATTTTTGGCGTTACTTGTCAACGACATCTACATAATGGAAAAGATTGAGAATAATTTACAGTGAAGAACGCTTTCGTGTTTATATGAAAGAATACTATTAATTTTTGATGTTTGATTGGAAATAAACTTACGAAAAACTTGACAATACTGTTGGGCGAGAGTGGATAATCCTCGTGTCTTTCAGTGATGGTTGTGTTGTATTCAGCAATCGGTTAGAAGTTTTCTTTGTAACGTGTGTCACAGCGAAAGAACGCACGAGATGTGGCGAAAATCGCAATAACAGTCGTGACTTTGGCAAATTGAACATCGACTTTTGCAGTTGTGTACGTAGCCGGGTGTGCAACAATGTATGGTGGTTAGGCGTTGGCACTGTCCAGCGGTGACGATGTATATATTGCAATGCAATGCCACTAGGAATTTCAACTTTCCAATCTTTCCAGCACCGCTGAAACTACTAGATTCTTACCGTTATCTGACTTTCATGGCTTGTAATTCTCTCGGAGAACTGATCATCATAAAAAATTAATTACGGCGAATAGAAATATGTTTAAAATTTCGTAGTGCTTTTCATCTCAGCGCTTGAAGGCTGAGGTTTATGAGGCACTCGCATTGATTCTTTCGGCTTTATAATACCGGCACCTGCTAAAATTACCCACGATTTATGACGGATGATTTCTGACTATTCAGGCAGAGGTATTTTATTATTAGTCAATTGTTTTCTCCACTTTTTAACCGGAAAGTTCAATTTGTAACATCATCCAAATAGTCTCTGGTTACTTCAACAGTGGGTTCAATTTTTCAGCAAGCAAAATATAGTGCCTAAGACATTCGTCCAGACGCAGTTTTGTAAAGGCAAAATGGAGATAATTCCTCGAGAATTTGATCTGAATCCTATATCTTTGGAATAAAATTCCACTTTGTTGGATTGTACTCCTTTCGTTTTGTTACAAATGTGGTATTTTTAAATAAATTTCTCGTGATCTCAACGAAACGATTCCCCTCGGATTTGCGAATCATCCAAACGCAGTTTTTTCCATTGAACGAAAGGCATAATTTGGTTATAACACTGTCCAGTTACTATACTAGCGTTTACCTCCAACGTCGTACAAAACTTCCGACGAAGTTGTGAAAAAATGGCGGACGAAAACGAAGATCAGTGGTTATACGGAGATTCTGTTGACATTAAGGAGGATCCTTTAGTTGACGGACAAGTGGAAAATAAAAATGAAGATATCTCCCTACCTACGGAAAAAGAACCTGGAACGGTTGAGGAAGAAAACGCGGAGAGCAAGCAGGATGAGCCCCCCGGAGTGCGTATAAAACATAACCTCATTTCAAGATCGTATACCGGAACGAGTCGCGATACATTATTTCATAAACAAAACTTTATAACATGATAGTTGAATACCAACAATATTAATGATTAAGCCTTGGAAATGTCATCAACACAATTCGATGAATACGATATAGATTCGATGTTTTGGATGATATCACAGGTTTGATAATTTCCATACCATTAACGTATAGGTGACCGAAGATTCGGCAGTGCCCGAGGAAGAAGCAGCAGAACCGACAACCAACGGTGACGATGAGGAAGCTCCGGAAACCAATGGGAGTAACGGCAAGGAAGCTCAACCTCAGGAAGACGACGAAGATAAAAGCGATTCAGACTCTGACGACGATGTACACGTTGTGATAGGTGATATCAAGTCAACGCCGGCTTACGGTAGTTTGAATATCAAACGAGGTGGTCTCCTCACAAACACATCCGGGGTGCCTGACAAATTGAACAAGCAGCCTGGGAAATTCAGTATTGACGAATTCGAAACGATTGGCGTGATCAACGGCATTGCTGCACATGAATTCAACTTGGATCAGTTGGAGGACAAGCCGTGGCGTCAACCGGGAGCGGACATCACCGACTATTTCAATTATGGATTCAACGAAGAGACTTGGAGAGCATATTGCGAGCGTCAGAAGAGAATGCGAAGCGAATCTGGGGTTGGTCTGATATTGAATGCTGGCGGCGGCGGTGGAAATCCCGGCGGTGGTTCGAGAGTGCCGCAGGTTGCGATTACCAATGACAATAGCAAATATTCAGGCATAATGGGACCAAAACGCGCGGGACCACCACCCGGTAGAAAAATGGCAGGAACGATAGACGTGATCGGAAGTTCAGGCCTTGCGTCTAGAAGAAATCTCGACAAGTCTCCGCCCAAGGAAAATGTAATACAAGTCATGACTGCCGATAGGAGAGAATATTCTAGGAAACCTGGCTTTCCAGACATGAGCGTACCTCCCCCCGGTGCAGGAATTCCACCGGCCTTCGATATGCCGCCTCCTGGATATCCTGGTGAACCACCGCCCTTTTACATTCCTGAAGCAGATCCTTATTACCAGAGTTATGAGCCTACTCAGGACAGTCAGTGGGGAAATGATCCGGTGAGTGTTGAATCTTTATGGATTCATGGTCAGAAATGCGTGAGGATTAACTGATTAAATATTGGATTATTCACAGACATGGCAACCGACAAATTTGGCGATACCCATAACGGATCCTGAGGAGGAAAAGGATTGCGGTCCGAAAACAATTCCAACGATGGTGCCACCGATCTCAATACCTCCATTGATGCCCCCGAGAGATCAGAAAGAGTCGAGAGAGCGCGACAGAGAGCGGGACCGGGAGCGAGACAGAGAGAGAGAAAGGCCGGAACGAGGGGAACGAGATCTCGAATCGATGGGCCGGGAACGAGAACGTGAACGTGAACGGGGCGAGCGTGACAAAGAATCGGTAGCGAGAGATCGTGAACGTGAGAAAGAATCCGTCGCGAGGGACGAGGACCGAGAACGCGATCGATCGAGATCGCAATATCGTCATAAAGAGAGGTAGTTAACGCAGAAAAACCACTTTTTACTTTTCGTATTCTTTTATTTCTTAATGTAGAAAAATAGTCGATTGAGATCTTTCAAACAAATGCGAGGCCATTGTCGTCCAGCATTTTATTCGTCATTTTATCTTAAAAAAAAAAAAAACTTTATTTCGTGTCCTTGTAGCAGACACAGGCATCGATCGCGATCGCGTTCGCGCAGGCACAAATCAAGATCGCGTAGTCCAAGTCGACGAAAGAAGAAATCCCGAAGATCCGACAGAGAACGTTCCAAGGAAGAGAGTGAATAAAATCTCGCCGAAGAGATTATTCCATTTGTGTGTGATCGACGTAAATGTGATTGAATGGGATTTGTTATTTGCATTAACATGCGAAAGGACTCGATTAAACAAATGAAAAAATCAATTTCTCGCAAGATTTCCAATTTAGCCAAAAGACTGGAAAAGCTTCATTGAATCCCTTGTTCCACATCGAGGAATGTACAGTGTCGACCGAACAATACGACAATTCGTTAATGCGCGTATTTACAGCGTAACAACTTTTTTCTTCTGTATAGAAACGGCTCATCATTGTATTTGACGGACATCGCAATATTTGCGTTTGATAAAAAAAAAAAAAGAATGAAAAAATTGAAAAACAAGAAGAAATGAACGAAACATTTCAGAAAATACACGTGTCCAAAAAATTTTACGCACAATGCATTCTTTCTTCCTGCCCTTTCTCTAGCGAATGGATCGTCGTGGCATGCGTCCGGACTTTGACAAGCAACAGAATAACTTGTCTAAATAATTAAATAGCCCATAATGGGCTTATATACAAATTTATGTACAAATGAACGGGCAAAAATGAGTGAACGTGACGAGAATTGCGATGATGTGACATCTGGGGATACACGAGGACCAAAAACTACAAGTTATTGCCATTCAATGTATGGTTTTATATCATAATGTTATTACAGAAATGGTATTTTAATAATTAAAATTAATAGTAGTTTTATTGGTAAATCACTCGCGGGTGGATCAATTGATCGCATCGACGCTTCACGGTCAACCCGAAATCGACCGTTATTTTCAACGCACGTGCGGATTTTTATGTTATGTTCGATTATTTTCAGCTTTTTTTTCATCATCGTCGAATCTTTCCTTTTTTCATACATAATGGAAAAAAATGTTACATTTGTACAGCCATCATATACATGTTACATTTAGATTACCGTTAATTTATTACCATTGTTTTTTTAATATGTGTGTGTTCGTGTTTTCAGTGTATCTGGCGTGTCCGGTGTATATGCCTACATTATGAGTGACAATGTTGCTACAATCATGACAAACTACTAGCACGGATTCTCCGCTTATATTTCCGGAGGTGGATAATTTTTAAAAAAAAACCTAAAATTGTCGTTGCCAATGATTTCACTAAACGAGCTGAGTTTGACGATCATTTGCATGTTTTTAATATCACAAATGGTAGAAAATGTTCCGTCCACCAAAATTAAATTTTCTTGATCGAATATTTAGCCTCAAACTGATTCCACGATTTAATTGTTTTAATCGATGTAGTGTATCCTGGCCTCCAAGTGCTTCACGTAGCCTGCCATGGAAGCAATTAATATGCAAGTCGACGTTACGAAAATGAAAATAAATAAGTTCCTAGAATGGGAAATACTAATTGTGTATCGAAAAAACGGCGGAAAACTACAAAATGAATGAAAATAAAGGAGAAAAGTAAGTAGACGTCGGAACTCAAGCAACGAAGGCAATATTGGGTAATTATCGTAACAATTTAATCAATAATTGCATCTACGCCGTTAATATGTTGTTTGCAGCACGAAAAATATTGAGTATAACTATACTGAAGTATGTTTGATAAATTGATTAATTGATTATTTATAACGTTTATTTAATTATCCAAGTGGTTCAGACGGCTCGAATAAATGAGCCTCTATACGAAACAACTGTAAGCATAAAGTGCGACAATCGACTGCAACTTCTATTCCCCTTCCCCTGTAAAATGCAGCTAAATTTTTGTATCCTTGTTTTTTCAAATTTGTATAGTTTCAATTACTTTCATAAGTTGTTGAAATATTAAAGATTTTAATTTGGTCGATTGCGCTAAGACTGCGACAGGCTTGGGGCTGAAACTTTAATTGGAACGATAATGAGATTGTAAAAAACGAACGAAGGCGATGAAACGAGGGTCTAAAAATAAACAAAAACAGGTCGTGAAATGAAATTGATTGCGCGAAACGAAGTGAACAAAATTGGGAGGCACGAGAGTTTCTCGTTTCGAACGTTTTTATCCAAAGTGCATTGATAATTTATACAAATTGCATCCGGAGAATCCGAATTCCCTATTGCAGCAAAAACACATCTGTCAAGTATCCTGCGAATAGAGAGATTGAGTAATAGAAAGAAAACAAATAAAAAATAAGAATTGCGGTATCTAGCAGCTTGAAAAATGAATTATTCTTAGCGTTTCGAACGAAGAGTCATAAAATAATTGATACTCTCTAACGAAATGTTTTTTTCTTCATTGGTCTTGAATTTTCATTTCGCAATTAATTCGGCTACTCACTCATCGGCTATTCCAAAAGCTAAGTCTCTGTGAGCAGGTGGTGGGTTTCTGTGTGTGTGTGTTTGTGTGTGTGTGTGTGTTCAGTTTTGTTGCCCTTTGTGAATAAGTCGTTAGTGTACGTTGAACGGTTTTCGGATTGTTGGTATGTTTCTTTTTTCTTTTCATAGTGTTTAAACAATTTTCACAAGTACATGTAGGTGGGGTTGACCATGTGTTAATGCTCCGTGTGATTAAATGTTAGAGTAATGGGATTAGTGGTTTTTAATCATGCATCATTTACGAAACTGCTCTCAAATGCTTTTTTTTTGTTTTTTTTTTTTCATTCTTTTTAAATGTTACAATGACATATCTATTCGCACTGCTCTGCCTGTTGTAAAAAACATTGTCGAAAATGATCCTCTTTTGTGGCTATTTCATCGTTTCTACATTCTATACACTAATATACAAGTTATGTAATTTTTGTTGTTGCTGTTGCTTCTTCCGTATGTCTGTCCTTCCCACTTATCTAATTATCTGCTATTTCAAATACAATTCTTATTGTTAAAAATTTTATTTTTGTTTTCTTGTTACTTTTCTTTTTGTTTTCATGCGTTCCTCTCGTTTGATTCGACGTTCATGAAGCTCGGTCTCCCGAGTACCGCTGGCTCGTATTTTTATTACAAATTTCATCGAAGGGATCATTCAAGCAATAACATGAGGATGATATTGAAAAAGAACGAAAACCCATATTCTGAAAACTTCGAGTTTGATAGCTCGCCGTGTATTTTTCGGTTTTTATCATTCGGACGCATCGAAACTGTACAAATATTCGCTTAATGCGAGACTGAACACCCTGGAGCTCCGTTTCGTTGGGGAGTTCGAGGATGTTCAAAAATGATTTGAAGCTAAAACCGGGGACGCGAAAACGTCGTACGAGCCAGCGGAATCGAAATTTCTCGAGGGTAAATACACGATGTATAGATCGAATAATGCACAACTTATTTACCCGCAGGAACAAGTGAAAATTTCACTTTCGCACGCACATGTTCGTGTAAGTGTGAGTAAAAGTAGGTGGTGGGTTTTATGCGTTGAAAAGTGTACGAACAATGATTTGAGGTCCTTGAGTCTGGAATAGAGTGAATTGAAGATACGTGACTTAAGAGAATAGCGCGCTACTGTACATCAGTCTTAATATCAGGGCGCACCATTCCCACTGATGTTCGCCGACTTTCTTGTTACTTTTTTTCCCAAATGTCTTTACCCTCGTAATAATTCTTCAGATATTTCAATATAATATTCGGTGAGAACAAAAAACAAAACAAAAAAAGGAACGAAAACAAGCCACAGTGTGTACAACCCTCGCGAAACAACCATCAAGTAATTACATCAGCGCTATGGCAGTTGATTTCGGTACAGTTGTGTATGAGATGAAAGGTTTGATAAATTCGCTTGTGAATATTCTTTTATGTCATGTCAGTTAGAGCGCACGTGTCGCCTTATCCGTCAAGCGTCATTCTTTGTGTTTAAGTGTATGCGTACGTCTGTACATGTGTGTGTACGTGTGTGTGTGTTCTACAAGTGGGAGGTCGCAGATCTTTCATATATATAATACAATTAGCGTGTAGTAGTAGTAAAATCATATACAATTGTTACAATATTTAAATAGTACTTATTACATGTATATCATCAACCGATTGGTTTATGCTTTTTTTTAGGTATACATATACAGTTATATATATTTATATATATAATATATTCATATATATATATATAATCAATATTTATAGGGTTACGCGCGATTTTTTGGATGTTCTTACCCACATCAGAGTTCTCAGAGTATCAATGAATGCAGTGACACCGAGAAGTTTTCATATTTCCAGTTGAATGATGCCTCTTGTCAATATTTATGCGGTTTATTTTGACGTCAGATGGTTGCGACTCGGAAAAGATTGATTTTTATTTATCAGTGAAATGAAATTCTTTATCTCTCCGACACTACGTCCGATTGATACTCCGAGAATGAATGATCTGCACACTCAACCAAGACAGCTTGAACAGCAGTTTTGTTTGTACTGGTGGGTGCTAAAAGCGCTTACAAGAAATATACTCGAGGCATGCTTCGTTCTTCGTTTTTCTAGCCCTGTTTTTCATTGTTTTTCGTTATAACTCATTCGCACTCCACGTCTCAAATGAACCGATCTCAATGTGCTGTTATTATGTTTTTTTTTGTCATTTCTTCATTTCATCATTTCCTTATTCGGGCACGCTTTTACGCTATCGAGTATATACGAATAAAATACAATTTCCGACCTCTACAAATATTTCTTATTAGCTCCACCCGAGTGTTTATATGTCCAACAGGCTTCGTAGTGCCTTCCATCTCGTTAAATCAGGCGTAAAATAACGAAAATTTCCTTTTCTTTGCTGTTCTTTTTCCGTTTTTTTCTTCTTTTCACTTTTGTAGTTTAAAAGATCGAAAGACTATGTATTGAATGTAGAATTTCTTTTACTTGTTCTCATTCCTCATTTATGTTTTATACATGACCGCTTGACGTATCTCAAGTTTCGTACAGTCAATAATATTTCGCACTATATAAAAAATTTACACTATTTATAATCAAAAAATCGTTTCAAGGTTTGTGGTTGCTGCTTGCCGGTTTGCTTTTCTTTTTTTTTCATCTTTTGTTTCTTTCATTCTGTTTTATTTTTGTTTTTCGTGTGTGTCGGTGTGTTTTTGTTGTTTTTTTTCGCTTCAAAGGAGCTTAAGTAGATTAAAGAGATAGCGATTAGATATTTAAGTACCACTAACGTTTCGTACTAAACACTAAGTAAGGTAAGGATCGTTAGCGGTATTGATCGTGGAAGGACGCCGTTTAGAAGAGTTTGATATTCGTATTTATAAAGTGTTTATATGCGGTCTTCTTTACCTCCCTTTATGTATATATAATACATATATATGTAATATGTACATATATATGCCTAGCGATTAGTATTAGCAATCAATGAATAATCGGTAAAAGGGTGGCGTTAATCGAACAAATATGTATAATAATAAAAAATCATAAGCTGTAATTAATTAATTGATAATGAAAGATGATAGTATAGCAATAATTCGATAATCTTAGTTGATACGACATGAGAGAGATTTTGCGTTCGTTTTACTTCCATTTATCTGCCTTTTCCTTTTTTTTCTGTTCTTTTTGTTTTCTTTGTTTTCGCAACTTCGTCGACGAATGACATTTTCATGTCATTCGTATATTATGATAAATGATGCGTTTCTTTGTCTTTAATTTACAGATGACGCGCGATTTACAAGGATGAAGGAACTATCGTCATTCCTTAAATATTATTACATTATATGTTCATATCGTATTTATATAATTCTTGTTATTAAATGTCCTGTTGACCGAGAGAGAGAGAGCGAGAGAGAGAGAGAGAGAGAGAGAGAGAGAGAGAAAGAGATAGAAAGAGAGAGAGAGGAAGAAAGAGATAGAAAGAGAGAGATAGAAGTGAGAGAGTGAGAGAGGGAGAAAGGGGGAAATGGTGGTTGGAATGTCTGTCTGTCTGTCCCGACTGTCGTATGATATTTTGTCTGCTATCGTAACCTGAAAAAAAAGCGCTTCGACAGAAATCGACTCTTTCGGTTGCTGTCGATTTCTTTTCAACTTTTACACGGAGTGCGTTCCCTTCGTACATATTTTTTTAAATTTACATTCATTCTCTTCACCCCCCCTCTCCTCCTTCGCCCTGCAGCGATAATCCCTGACTGGAGCACGATGAATGAACGAAACCACGAATGATACCAACCATGACTCTTATTTTACTTCACGAGAATTTCACAACCACCCGTTCCGCATATTTGTTTGCATATTTGTTTTCTCTGGGACTTCCGTTTGTTAAGGGTGTCTGTTTGTTGTAATCGCGCGTAGAAAGATTCAGAGAAAAGGTACCTACGAATTTATCAATGCCATTAATAAATTGTTATATACAATATGTTACAAAGAAAGTTGCCACCATTCCTTTTCTTCGATTTGTTTTCTTTCTTATTTATTGATTGATTTTTAGTTTGAATCGGATTTATCTTTTTATACAAGACCCTCACACGACTGGTTACAATTAACGAAATATCATACATTGTACAAGGGGATGTAACTCGATCGGATGTGCATGTGTATTTATGAATGAATGATTATATTCATGTCTAACGGATTGGCTACGGTTTAGTCTCTAAGGAAATGCGGTTGGTTAGAAGATTTTAAGTATTCGGCGCATGATACGCGAACGTCGTTGAGATCGAGCGGTCGTTTGGATTTTTCCAAAAATCATGTTGTTTACCAATCGTTTCTATTATCGATCTGTTTCAAGCCACGCGTTGGCATTTATTTCGCTTTTTTCGCTTTCCGATAATTGTTTCACGCATCGATCATTACATTCCTCTAATTCTTCATTTCGACCGATAGAAAGGAAGTTTTTTATTGCAAAACTGAATTTTTGTTGTCAAGATTCAACGCATACGGAACAGCATTACGTTAACCAAGTATTTTGGATGTTTCTTTTTATACTGACGTATTTTTCGAACGTCTGTCTGATTTGCTTCGAAACTTGCGCATGGAACAGTGGGGGAATCGCTGCGAGGGGCATGAATGAAAAGCTACTCGAAGAGAATCGTGTGTTCACCAAAAAAGAAACCCAATGGTGTACTATACGTCGAAGGTGGGTGAGAGTAGTTTGAGGAGGCAAATAGTTGCGGGATGAAATTGACAGAGGGGCATATAATTACACGAGCGTTGTGCGAGCTGATTTGAAAGATTTCTCGAAAGAGAACGTGGCGATGCTTTTTTTTTTTTTTTAAACAATGTACAATTAAGATCAAATATGTTCAAATAACACCACGCTAATTGAAGTTGCGGTAATCTTTCAAGGAATTAATAAAACAAAACAAAAAAGAAGGTAATGAAACGATTACATTTTCGCTTTGTCAACGAATTTCGTATTTTACAATATAGGATTAGGAGTTATTTCAATTCGGACATGCCTTTCGAAATCCTTCGGACAGATATTGAGCCCAAGTTTGAATTTTAATTGGGAAGCGGCAGCAGAACGCAACTCATTATCCTTTTTAAATTTAATTAATCATTATAATACACAATATTCACAGAGTCCGTTAAGAGGAAAAGAAAATGTGTGTATGTGTGTGAGATAGAGAGAAAGTGAAAGATAGTGAGAGAGCGAGAGAGAGAGAGAGAGAAAAGAGAAAAAGCGATAACGGGAGAAATGAAATATTAGAATTGAATTTGGATGCGATTTCGGAGGGAAGAGATTGTCTGGATGAACCTTCGTATCTATGCACATTTTCTTTTTATAAATTTATATCACAATTTACAAAACTAGCAAAGGGAGCGGGAGTAATGCTTAATAGAAAGTAGAAACACGACCGAACGATTCGGTTTTCTCTTTTGTTCAAGCTTTCTTCAAAAAGCAGAGAAATTTCTCTGTGATTCTCTCGGTTGTTCAATAGTAGACGACAACTTGGAGTCAGCTAAAAAAAAATATATCTATTTTCCTTGCAACTCTATCCTCGCCGACGAAATGATTTTTGTCTGGTAAAATAACAGCTAACCCAAGACCTCATACGTTTTTATAAATTTCTCGTTATTAACGCGATCAATATTTCGTCTTTTCTACTTGGTTATTACTGTTCTTTTGCCTGTTAACTCTAAAAGTTGAAATAAAAAGTAATTGGGACGAAGCGTCCAATGCGAATGAAAAATAACAAGGATGAGGGAAACAGGCGTGGCGAGAGAATGAGGGTAAGTAAATCGGTCAGGTCTGGGATGCTCAATTTAACTCCCATGTCAAATGCTACGCTAGTGTGATGAAACACACAGTAGCTCCTATAATCTCTATCCGTAATCGATTCTCGTCAAACATTACTGTTTTTTTCTTCATCTTCGTTTTGTTTTTTCTCTTCATCTCGAACCAATCGGTCGTTCGCCTATCGTACTTAATAATACCTCGACGTGTATCGCGGCGCTGTGTAGAAACTTGATACGTGTTTCGAGTTGCGCCGCGATCAGTCCCGTGCAGAATATCCAGCTTGTTCGACGAGTGCAGCACTTCTACAACTCTCTACCCTAGCTAGCTTAGCTCGCGCTCATCACGTTGCAGCGAGTAATGACGGTTCGTGAGAGCCGACACTATCTCTGCTTATCATTTTATTTTTCCTTTCGTTATTTCGACTCAATCATCAAAAATATGAAAAATCATTATTTTTGTGTCGTTTCAAATGTTCGCGCGTACAAGTTCGTCGCTCTCGCGAGTCAAGATTTTTCTCGAATTTCGCTCGCTTTGAAAAAAATAGAAAAAAAAAATCGGTGATTTGTACGCGATTACAAAAATCGCAACGGATGATGGAATTCGCCCGTCATCGATGTAATTAACTCAATCGGTATGCTTCCACTCGCAATTAATACAGAATTACTTTTCACCGTTTTTCTCGGCCTTTTTCTTTCGTCACTCCAACTCCATATTAGCGTTTTTTTTTTCCATCAAGTCTTCATCGAAAGGTTAAACATTGCGAGGGTAAATACTGTCCTTCTTGTGGTCTTTTGTTACGGCAGAAAGCAGTCTCGCCGTATCTTTCATCTCTAGACTTTATTTTCTTTCTTCTCTTTTGTCTTTCTACGTGTTTTTTCTCTTTTCAATGGTTTCTTTCTTCGATCGTCTGCAATACTTTTCTCACGCGTGCTCGCAGACCTTACCGATTTGAACGGTGATCGCTTAAAAGACGATTAATTTGCGCGGGAGTGTCATCTGTGTTGTTTATAAAACCTGAGTAGGCTGTTGGGCCGGTGTCGGCACCGGTCCAGCCGACGAAGCCGGAGGCCCGATTGGACCGAGATCTCCTGTTCCGGCCGATGATCCCGCTGGGGTCGTCACACCCATCGCCGACGCCGTCTTCATAAAGAATTTCTCCAGTTTGACGATTATATGCTTGCCGTATGTGTACTTTCGGAGACTGCCCAAATGAGGTCGAATTTTGTGCATTAGCACTTTACGCTGGGCAGGCTCGGCAACGTCTATCATCTTTTGGACCACGTAATTTGCGTATTGATCCTTCATCATCACGTTTAAGGCACTGCAATGTCATTTTTATAAGAAATCCACTTTTTTTTTTCAAGATGACCACGTCATCGAATTTAGTCAACCAAATTTCTTTATATTTGAAGAAAAATAATCAAATCTGTGCTTTTTGACTTTAGCAAAAATAATAGAAAGAAAACGTTGGCGATTGAACTTTGTATTTCTTTAAATTTTCATTATTATTTCATTCAGTTTTAGTGGATAGGAAATAGTTTAGTGAATAACGATCCGGGCAGTTATAACAACAGCTTTCGACTTACTTATCGTTGAAGCCGCAGACCTCTTCGATAAGCACTGCTCGTTCCTGTCTTGTAGCATGTGTAACGCATTTTTCAACGACGTTGCTGGCAAACTTGTGTTGCGAGAGAGCCAACACTTTTCCTCTAACGCTGCTTATTAATTGGGCCTTGTCCTCGATTTTACCGTGTTCTAAATGGAATAAAAATGTAAATAACATTACAATCGATGCATATGGAAGTGGAGAGCCGTGAGGGTAAAATTAATCAAGGGAGAAAGCATTAAAGATCTTTTTTGTACAGATACGGAGAAAGTATGACGCTAAATTTTCAATAAATATTCGGAAAAGTAATTGTAACGTTTTTTATGTTTGATGCGAAATAATATTATTCTATTAATTGAATGAAATACGAACCCAGGACATGTTGAATAACGTAATTTCCATATTGATCCTGAATCAATTGATCGGTAGCTGCGTGGAGCTCCTGCAAGATGCCCTGTGTCTGTTCGGGCGTGCAGTGTTCGAGAATACGCTGAATAACTCGGCATCCGTAAGGATGCGTACTGAGGGAATAAACTTGACCGGCAAAAGCGCCGATGACGAATTGTAGAGCTCGGGGCTCGACGCATTCGATGCATTTTTGGACGACGTGATTTCCGTTCTGATCTTTAACGCATTTGAGGACATGACCGTCGAGCTCGCGAACGATTTCCTGTTGTTGTTCCGGTCCGATCGACTCAAGTGCTTTCTGAATAACGCGACAGCCATACATCTGCAAAGCTAATGGCAATACGTGGCCGCGCACCTGAAACCAACAATGCAAAAAAAACGGTGCTTTTGTAGGGCGGAAATATAATGACAGAAGTGATGGTAATCGACCGACTATCAGTGGGCCATAGTCAATCATGACAATATCAGCTGACACGCATTTTTGTCATCAGGTCAGAAAGCCAACGCTTCCGCAACGAAAGATTGAAAATAATGAAACGGAAAAATGTTGTTTCGAGATTAAAATGGTCCATGAGAATGTATATTACCTTTTGTGCCAACGTCGATTTTTGTTCCGGTGTACCGAACTCGAAGAACTTTTGTATAACGTAGTTGCCGAACACATCGGTCATGAGAGAATACGCCGAAGCGAGAATCTCTTGAAACACGAGCTGTTTCTCGCTCGCTGATGCGCGCTCGAGTTTCTGTTGAATGAAGCGCGAACCGTGCTGATCCTGACTAAACTCGACTATATGATGAGCCAGATCTCGCAACTGGAGACTCGGAAATCTGTACGGAGTTGATCACGAAGTAAATAGATTGAAAATTGTAATTCAATGAATAATCGATGTGAATGGTGGGTTTGTTCTCGGGTATGATTTAGAGATGGTGCGTAGAGATATTTGGTTAGCAAACAGGTGTAAAGACGAACCTGTTATTTCGGAAATCCTCGAGCAAGCGTGATCGTCCTCCAGCGCTTTTGTCACCTACACCAGCCGCTCCACCGCGTCCGGGTTTGCCAACCAGATTTGGAAAGAGGGAGCTACTCGAGCCGAAAACACCGTTCGCAGTTAAAGCCGGAACTGCGCTAGCTCGGAATTTAGCTTCCGCTCCAGGAGCTGCTGATACTCGGCTGGCTCCACCGACGAGAACTCCCAATGAACCACCGAGTGTCGGGGGTGGTGTAAGGGAAAGTCCCAAAGGACTGGGTGAAGCCGTGACAGTACCTGCCAAGCCGAACGGATGTATGGATTGAGAAAATCGTTTGATTCGCAGTTATGGGAAATTGCGAGATTTTATTTAGTTGCGCAATGACAGAGTCACGTATGAATAAAACGATTTTGCAGCTACGAGGACGAGTTCGATTAGACCAGTTGTCCTTGTTAAGCGCGCCAGCTCATTCCGAGTCAAGGATTTAGCGGGCACGCGTTTGCGTCTCCGAAATGAATCGAATGTACAGAAGTTACAAGCCTAACGATCGTAATGCACATCTAAGGCTTCAAGTGGGACAAGTGAAATGAATTAATCCACAAGCCTCAAACGGCTCAGATCGATCGCGTACACTCTGATCAAATATCCAATTACGTATTGCAAAGTGTGTCCACGGAATGAAAATAAAAAATAAAAAAATAAAAAATGGTCCTGCGTTACTCTGCGATAAGAAAACCGATTAAAAATGCTAACCCAGAGCTCCATAACTTTGAGCCCATTTGGCTCGACTGCATTCCAAGCTGGGACTGAAAGCTGAGGTGTTCCTGTCGAAAGAATCCCTCCTTCCGGTTGACGATGCACCCAAACCGAGACCTAGACACACAAATCAAATTGGACCATATAGCGTACTTGTTACTGATGGAAAAAAAGGAGAACATGAAATTCAAAAGCCAAGGCTACTCTGTAAAATGTACCATTCACACGAAATGTGTGTAAGAATAATGAACGAACGAAACATATATACGAGCAGATGACACAATGGGAACAAAACAATTAAATAAACGGTAGAATAAAGCGCGGTTGAAGTATGCTTTTGTTAACTACGGTTATTGTTATTAATACAAATGTTATTATTAATATTATTATTGTTACAATTATTATTGTAATGAATGTGCAAACAATGAGGGAAGAGCGGATTTGCCGAAACGAGAATAGGTCGTGCGAAGAAATGTATGTGAACACGAGCATGACGCACGTAACGTCGAAGATCGAATTGAAAGGGTTGTCAATATTGTTGTTCCATTGTTGGGAGAGTGGCGGGTAAAGGGGGAGACCGGGAGAGGCTAGGAATAGTCACGTCATCGTGAGTACCTGTGCTCTGTAGTTGAGCCGGGGAGCCGAGGGCACCGAGAGGTGAACCACTGTAACCCAAAGCCGCCAAGCCCGCGGCAAGTCCCGAGCTTTGCTGTTGGGCCTGTTGTACCGCAACCGCCTGAGCTTGCGCAACCACTGCGCTGCACGCTGCCAGACCTGCACCAAAAGCCCACAACCCACGCGTGTTCGTTTAATTGTCAATCGATTAGCCAGATGTTTTGTGTGTGTGCTTTTTTTCCCTCGTTTCTTTCGTCATTAGCGATATTCTTGGCGCCTTTCTTTCTCGCTTCCCCCTTCGTCTCTCTTTCTACATTTTCTTGCTCTTGCCAACACCATATTATTGTACACCGCCGGACACATACAGAACGTACACATAGACATAAACACACGAGAACTAGGTCGTTCGAGAATGGCCATTGAGAAATATTGTTGGAAAATAAGCTCAGCTCCTGGAACGGTGGCTGCTTGTCGCTCGATCGACTATTGAATGGACGAATAAATTACCCATTATATCGACTCAATATCTCAAATATTAATAGAATCGAAATACTTTGACGCATTGTTGAACTTGGCCCAAATTGATAAAATATTTATTTTAACCAATGTTGCAACGCTTCGAGTTAAAGCAACACTCGGAATACCGATTGGAAATTATACACCGATCAGTTCATCGCTTTTTTCGACACCACAACACCACTAAAACGTTATTTGCAAAGAAAAAATTTGAGAAAATTCCCGAACACTGTTGAATATTTTTAGTTTAAGGGCGCACCACGAAGATTACAAAAAAAAAATCATCAGATACATTATTTTTTGTAGTAAACACACCCACTCCCCGAACGAAGGAAAAATGGCTTGGGTCTCCCGTGACCCACGATAAACGAATCAGGGCCCACCGATACCATTACGGCTTACTAAAAATTCCAAAAGTATTGGAACATCGTGTTGTACGTGTATATTGGGCGGTACTTTATCCATACAAGATTATAGCGACTCGATACATTATTACTGATATTATTATTGTTATTGTTATTATTGTTATTATGGCGATCGACATGAGCATGCAGTAAAAAAATTGTTCAATGTGTCACTATCAACAGTGTGACAATGGCTCTACCGCAATATAAACTTAAACATAATAGCACGTTCTCGGCTCTTTTGATAAAATACTTTTTTAATTGAAGAAAAAGTTTTTTCTTGTGTCGGCGACGAGGCGAAAGTTGTCGCATCCTGTGATTACACGCCGACCGAGAACGACACAGATCGATTGAAACACGACTTTGGTCCCATTGCTGGACTTTTTAAGTTCATGGGCCAGCTTTACCTCAAGTCTATTGTCTTTGTCCAGAGCTAGGAAAACAACAGGAAAACTGGTCTCACTGAAGTACCAACTTCCGATGGTTTTCTCATTTTATTGTGAACAATCTCAGCCACGAGCATCAAAGAGTCTCAATTGGCTCAATTCTTCGCCACACAAGTGCTTTTTTTTCTCTTTCCTTTTTTCTTTCAAAGAATATCTCTACGCTGTTTTAGTGGCGAATAATTTTCTACATGCGTACTCATGGAATTATTGCACTATTACGAACGGAATGTAAGGTGCTCGGTACGTTTGACAAAGTAAAAATTATTTCGACTGCAGCAAAGGGTGAAAGTTTATTATGTAGTGCATTAACTTCGGTCTACCGTTCGGCCGAGGAAGAAGGTGAGAGATTCCTGTGAAAGTACACGCGAAAATAGCGTTTGTGTTCATCTTCGTTCTTTGATTCTTTGCCTTTCTCTCTCTCTCTCTCCCTCTCTCTCTCTCTCCCTCTCTCTCTCTCTCTC
>JAPYYS010000405.1:2978-22191 GCA_030522525.1 Campopleginae sp. 14b
TGAGGACACCTCCTCGTACATGCATTTTTTATGGGCGAAAATGGAGTTAAAGGTAGAAGGGAATCGATGAGATATATATCGGAGAGGATCGTATTTTTGAGATGCCAGAGCGGAGGGAGCAACTTATAGAAGAGACGCAGTAGCGGCTTGACACGAGGTAATTTATGTTTGCCGCTATATCGTAACGTTATCTCGAATCCTTAAAGTATCCACGAAGATGCTTCACCGGAAACAACTGATATACTATTGCCAAGAAATACTCTTCAACTTTCAATGGAATATTAACCGAGTCAACGGGGGGGCTTGGGATATTTTCCACTCGAATAAATAGTCGATATCAGTCTCTTGTTTCCGTCAAAAAAGACGACCGAACTGAGCGAAAAAATAAAACGGAAAAATAAAAACAAAAAAAACAAAACAAAAACAAGAGACGAACTTTTTGAATTTACAGTATTTTTTTGGGTCGACGAAAATAATGCAAAATCGAATATTCAATGACTCTGTTTTCATCGTTGGAATGTAAGGAAATTATTTTTGTTTCTCTGTGACGAAAAATGTCAAAAATTTGTATCGTCATTAAAAGAAAAAGAATATAGGTAAAAAAAAAAAAAAAATTTTAATTTTTCTTTTCAACTTTGGAAATTTTCCATTTTACCCTCCTTCACAAGAATATTTGGGATTTTTGCAATAAACAAAGTACAAAATAAATAAATATATAAATAAAAAAATTGGAGAATCTCGATTTTTTCTCAAGGTCAACGATTGGAAATTTGAATCGACGATTAATGATAGTCGCTGGTCATTTTTTCTGTGGAACTGATGTCGTCCCAGTCACTTTGTTCAGTTTCAATGAATTTGAGAAGATTTAGTATATTTTATGATTTTACTTACGCCCATGTAGCACACGAATTCGTCGTTGCATATTGTTTTGTTGGGTTTGTTGATGGACTGAGGACATTGAGGTGCCAAGCCGTTGCAGAAACTAGGATCCCTGCAGCCATTATCGTCCCTGCATTTCTCGCCTGTGCGGAGGGTGCAACCGGAAGTACAGCAGGGACCCTGCGACATGGAATCGAACGGATAACATCGGAGAGTTGGTAAGTAATGAAGTCGATGCATTGAAACTCTGACATGGAGAGAGAATCTCAGCGAGGAACGAAAAGTAAAGGGAGCGAGAAACACGGTAGAGCTTTCAGGAAATTCCTTCTCGATCTTTTTCCAAATTGACGTTGATGCATTTTATTCACCTTCTTTTTATTCCTCAGCTAAATAAATCTTCGTCTCTGTAAATAAATTTATAGAAACACTTCCTGGGATTATCTGATCCTCGTTTTTTTTTTCCATTACTTTTCACTTAGCATTCAGCCACTCAACTTTTCGTACTATTCATTGTGCTCGTGTTGAGTTTCGCCGATTTTTCTACTAGAGAGTAAAAACACGGAGGATCAAATTTGAAAATTTCTATTATTGCAAAAAATTATCCTCAAAATTTTTTTTACGCAATTTTTGTTTTTTTTTTTTGTTTTTTCGTTGATTTTTCTATTGGAGACTAAAAATACGGAGGATTGAAAATGAAAATTTAATTTTTGCAAAAAATGATCCTTGTAAAGATTTTTACGCATTTTTTTTTTTTTTTTTGTATAGACTATTTTCGTAGTGAACTCTCCATTCTATTTCATGGCCCTGAAATTATTTTTTACCGTAAGCCAAAACTGGTGCCATGGAATAGGCAGAGCATCAGTAACGGAAAATAGTTGGGGTCTAAATGACCCAGTGTGTACTCGAATGGTAAATCTCTTTTCATACCTTCGCGATTATAAAATAAAAATTGGTATGACCGAAATAAATAAACTTTTGCATGACCAAAAAGAATCATAGTAACATAGTTGGGGTCAAAATGACCCAGTGTGTACTGGAATGGTGAATCTCTTTCAATACCTTCACGATTATAAAATAAAAATTGGTATGAACGAAATAAAAAAACGTTTGCATAATTAAAAAGGAAATACTGACATAGTTGGGGTCAAAATGACCCAATTCGCACTTGCGGGAGGGTGGGAGGGGGAGGGGGGGTCCTAAAAGCAATTGCTTGATCGTCAATCGTTGCGTATCGTACACATCATAATTGCGATGTCGTTGAGTGAAATAATAATAAAAATAAAGTGGCTAAAAAAATGTTAAAAAATTATTGAAATTTCTAAAATGTCATTCGACGAGCTCTAATTCACGAAAATTCAGTTGCCCAGAGGACAATTATAATTATTCGGAGATCTATCACGATCCACAAGCGGAGCTATATGAGGTCCATTAATTCGACTAAAAAGACATTAATTCAGAGGCTGATAGTCGGGCTAGTGGGCGGGGGTGTGGAGACGGAATGGTCAGCGAGCGATCCATCACAGTCGAGTCTTTATTACCATGGGGGGCGGATGCTAGTGTAACTGGAGGTGTAGCACCTCGAGGAGCAAATAAGATAAGTTTTGGTTGACTAGTGTGCTCTTGGTGGGGGTATGCGTAGTCTGAAGCTTCATCGGCAATTCCGTGTGGGATAGCAGGACGAACGTTGGGATAGTGGGCCACCAGGGGATATCCGTTCGAATTACAAAGTAGCAAGATTAATTGTTTTATCTCGCCAAGCGGTTGGCTGCTCTTCCCACACACCATCTACAAACATTCGTGAATAAGGACAAACACCTAGCCAAACGTACATCCCCACAAACACACATATAGCCTTGGATATGTTTGATCTCTCTCTCTCTCTCTCTCTCTCTCTCTCTCTCTCTCTCTCGCTCTGTCTCTTTGGGCAATGGTTTTCGCGAGGACACCGTCTCTTTGCCGATAGTAAACGCCACCAGTGGCACGATTCATTTGATTAATTGTTCCCATTTCCTCGAGAACGGCCGCTGAGAACACACCTTGGGGATTGTGACTCGCACGGGGAATTAAACTCTATCTACGCTCTACCAGCCCTTTGCTTCATTTGTGTAGAAACCTCTCATTCGTTCAGACGTATACCCTTAAAAATAAATTCCAGAAAATCTTCCATTTTCCATCAATTCCAATCACTGTTTCCATTTCTGAAGGATACTCAACAATATTTTCAAAAAAATATCTTTAATTACCTTCCTGACATTTCATTACCATTCTCCGTTGATCGCTCAATTCACTTATTTCAACACGTACCCTTAACGACTTTCCGGTCTTACGATTTAGTTAATAGATCCAAGCAGATAATCTCGGAGCTTGCATGAGATTGCGTAATCCATTCTCTCATCATGTTTATTTGGATGACAAAATATTACAAAAAAAAAAAAAATTGAATTGAAAAAAAGAAATTAATTGTATAAGCGATCGTGTCCACTGCTTAAGGACGTTCAATCGCGGAATCAAAGAATTAGAACTTTATTAAATTAGGTGATAACATTATTTGGCATCAAGTATACAAACACAAATTTTCGCATGATTGAGAGCTAAATCGAAATTCTTATGCATGAGGTGTATACCTGTATATATGTAAACTCTATGCTTACACACGTGAACTTCAGTGTTCAATAACTCGAGCACTATGAGGTGGAAAAATGGGAAAAAAATTGTATTGTCATTTAAATTATTAAAGAATGTATTTTCCAAATTTGATTAAATTGTTATTTTTTCGAAATTTCATTAATTTAGCTTTTATTTTGATTTTTATTATTATTGCAATTTAAAAATTGCAACATTTTATCGTCGTCATCCAATAACTCCCTTAAATCCCATGAACTTTAGCTTTATGAATGAAAGCTTGTTATCAATAAATCAGGAATATGTCTTGAAATCGAAATTGAGGGGTATATTTGAGATTTGCAAATTGTATTGTGGTCGGCAATTGATTAAAGTTATTGATCGTTTGGGATGAGGTATCGAGATATAAACTGACCTGGCTGGGACTGCACACAGCGTTTTCCGTAAGACGACAAGGTATTTCGAAGGGCGCATGATGTAAACGTTGGGGATGACAGCAAGGGTCATTGCAATCTTCCTCCCAACCACAATCGCACTCCTCTCCCTCTTCGACCACGCCATTTCCGCAAATTGCTGTCTGGGCTTCTGTGGAAACGATCGATTATTAGTCTTGATGTATGAGATATAACGTGACGCCGCCTGCATAGTCAAGAGATGCATTATCTGCTCCATTTCCGCACGAACCTCTATGTCCATCTATATATCGAGTCATCCCTGAGAAGAGGCTCGACGAATCCTGCCAGATAGATCCATTAATAATGACTCTGAATAAAATCATGGAAATCTACGCTTTCAGAGGGCTTTGAATTCCAACTATAGAGCCTGCCAGAACACTTTGTTTTCTATTTCAACAACGTTAACCGATGTGTCACTCGTGTCATGATTTTTCCACAATTTATCCGAGGGTGAAAAACACATAGAGGTTTATCGAGAGTGCATCACGAAATGGTATACATAAAACCTGAAAATCGAGAATTTGATAAAAAAATTTTCAATTTTTATTTTCATAAATAATCAAATATTTTCGCAGCGGAGGTTGCAGTTTTTTTTTACCTTCCGCTCAAGTCGTAGCACTGCAGTACTACAGGATGGATGATTCAAATACTGACGGGGGTATCCTGAAATACTATTAACCCTAGAATGGTAATCCTGGGGTCAAAACGACCCCAGGAATCCTGCGCCCTTTTTCCTTTCGTTCTCCAGTTTTTTAATCATTTACTCGAATTTCCGACTAATTTTTTGACGTCAAGCCAAATTTCCTCGGGCTTACGTGATCCCGTATTGGAAAATGAAAAAAATGAGCCCAGATTGAACTCATTTCGTTAAATTTTGCTGGATATATGAATTTTTAAAGTTGGGGTCATTTTGACTCTCAATCGACATTGAATCCCACGCCCGGTCTCCCTTCGTTCAAAAGAATGAGCCCAAGTTGGACGCTTTTCGTTAAATTTTACCGGAGATATAGATTTTTCAAAATGGGGGTCATTTTAACCCCAGGGTACCGGACTAGATTTAAAAAAAAAGGCAACTGTTCTAGGGTTAACGAGGAAACGGCCGGATGCTTTAGAATGAGGAGAGGTTCAATTTCCGATAATGGTCTGAAGTTTCGAGAACGCCGAGGTTGATGGATAACTGAGTATAAACATACAAAGTTTATGATAGATAATATTTGTCAGGAAGCGTGCGTCTGCATTAAGCGGAATGATGATATAGATGGTGTATGAATTATTATAATTTATAAATATGTCAATAAATGTATATAATTTATGTGCTCGTTAGTCCTTTATACGTAGCACATATGCAGAAATAAATATATACTGGGAAGAGTTCAGCAGCAGTGGCTGGATATTTTATCGATCGGCTCCGCTAGGCTGGTGTTCCGTAGATTATCCCTTCACTTAATAAATGTGAAAAAATCATTTATCCCCATATACGTATTCGCCCGGAGACTCTCGTTCGTAATGATAATAAATTTGACCAAATCATCCGAGCGCTCGCGAACTCACGATTCTGCAATATGAAAATAATATGCTCGATATATACGCTTGATATATGTTTCTATCGGAAATTCAATTATTAATTGAACCTCGCCATTCGGTCCACCGGTTGCCAAAACCAATTTGGTGACGTAGTACCCAATATATTCAATGTCGGAATACTATACGTAACTCCATAAGAAAAAAGGATATGGTTCAACAAAAATAAACACATGGACCTCATAATACTTGCGTCCGATCAAGTGATTACTACCAAAATTTCATCGACAACGATTTTTCGTATCGAGTGTTCCGAAAAACACATAGACACAACCTCCATGCAAACTAACATCCATACAAAAAACAAACGTCAACAAGTCGAACAAACGAAGAAGAGTGCCTACGCACAACAATGGTGCCATGTTAAAATCATAGGAAAGTTCACAGTGATCGGAATTTGATGAAATTTGGTGAGCATACTCTTGAGTATTAAATGTGAATTTGCAAATTTTTTAAGACTTTCATTCGACACAGTTCTCGAGTAATTGAATACTAGAGTTTGCATGTATAAGCATAGGATTCATATATATATAGGTATATCTTTTGCATATTGTAAACCCAAATTATTCGACAACTATGTTGACGAAAAATAGAAAAAAAATTGTGCCATCGTATTTGGTGCTAAAGAATATTATCATCAAATTTGATTAAATTCTTATCATATCATAGTATGTAGCCAACCTCCTTAACAAATAGGAGCATTAATTGTGTGATATTTTGTCGTGTGATATTTTGATTGTGATATTACATCGTTTCACTAAATCAATAACCCCATAACTCATGGAATTTATGGGTAATGTCAGTCTCCCCTTACAGATTATCACGCAGTGCGATGTAATGAACAACTTTATAAGGCCAAAAAATGTTACCATCTCTTTTGGGAAAGGCGCCATTTCTGTAAATATTTATACTCGAATCTCATAAAAATATGGAGCCAGGAGTTTTGTTTTCTCCTAGAAAATGTCAACATTCATAGATGTACGTTATTTGGTGGAACAACCTTGAGAAAGGGCGTATGGACTTGCTATTGTCAAGTATCCACTGCTCCTGTTGATACCTTCAAAGTAAATTTTGGATGCAATTATGACGTGCTTACTGAACAGGACAACGAGGAACCTCTTTGTGCTGATATTCCACCCCTATCGTTGCGACCTCCTTGTCTTTGGCACTGCCAGTATATACTAAGCTATTCCTATGTCCATGTATATATTTGTGTTATGCCAAATGCACGTGTTATCTATGGTTGATGAAGACAGGTCAACTGTGCATATCACTCCATATCTCATGCTCTGAAAACTCATTAATTCTGCATCTCTTAAAGTTGCACTGATTCATTTATGGATACCTGTTACCCATGACTTCATGAAGGTTTATAAAGACTTCAATTAAGGTCACATAGTAGTAGAAATAGTAGTAGTAATGGAATTTTTCATGCACACCCTTCTCGGGTTTTTACATGTTTTGAGTTTTTCCAAAAAATTTCATTATTCCACACCTTACTCGATGGACCTATTTTTTCACGTCGATTCCGAACCACAGGGAGTACAGTTTTTGAAAACACTTTGAAAAATTCCAATGGTGTCGGTGGAAACCAAATCCCGACCCACTGGGTATGAGCCTCTGCGTCCCAATGAGGGTAACGTTTCTGATGCTTCAGGCTTGATTAATTAACTAACACATTCTAATTAGTAGAGCATTTATGGCATTCTCCTAATTTTCTTGTGGGGTTCTATGAAATTTCTTTTAAGCGTCGATGATTTTAGAAACGACTTGGTTATTGTGAAGCTCCAGGCCTGCTAGAAAGTGGATGCATTCATGAGCAGACTCGAGAAATTCAAACCGAGAAAGCTACAAAATTGAGTCTAAGTGGGAAATTGATACCGAAATGACATTATGAACCACGCGAGTTCAGTTTCGTTAAAGATTTATCAGAATTGTGAGAAAAGAAAATTTGCAATGGAAGATTTTTGATTTTCGATAAACCGGAGACTGGAAATCCTTACGCTTAGAAACGATTAATATTCCTCTGAATTTGACATAGTAAATTAGTTTTGGTTAATAGATTTCGAGCTTAGGATGGAACGATTGAAGTCTCAATTGGGACCCACAATATGTCGATAACCAGTTTTCTGATTGATTTGAAATTTGGTACACAACAGCACTAGATAGTTCCCCCTTAATGGATACCAGAATTGGGTCAAAATGATTGTTTTGCTTGCTGACCATGTGGTCCAAAAAAAAAGTTCTACAAATCGCCATTCTGGAGGATCATTTTCTCTCTCATTGATGGGGATGACATTTGATTTCTGGTGCAGTCGGGAGCTTTGGGTCCCGATCGAAATTCTCCGTCCTTCTACGGTTTGACTCAATATTACGAAACTCTAAGATAGTAAAATGGGAGGTTGTAGGAAATAAAAAATAAAAAAATAAAAAAAGACTTGAAAATTTTGAAAATTATTGGATGCAGGAAATGATCCTTGGGAATTTAATCCTGGATGACGATGTCGTCCAGGCACGAGCAATACTGCGCAATTCAGAACTTTACTCTCGCGGACTAATGGTGATGCCTTTGTTGAGTTTAATCAAGCCGACGACGAGGTGGCACTCATCATGTGTGTTGCTCTCCCGTTTGTCCTTGCTCGCTGTTAAATGGCTTATTCATTCGATGTTGGCCAACCCATGTGAGTCGTGGATCGAGAGGAAGACGATGGAGAAGGAAGGAGAAGGAACATAAATTGAAACGCCGAGGCGTATATACCGAGACATATCTCCAAGTGGACTGGTTCGGAACTGGTTACGATGGCTAACGTTCGGTTTGGGGTGGGTCGGTTCGTCCCCTCATTCTGTATGGGTCTGTCCTGTGTTGGGAGGTTGATGTTATACGTTTCTAGGACACCAACAGCAGGCGAACGTGAACATCGTTGGACGATCACCGATTGGAATAGTCATATTCTTGACGTCGTCACTTGATTGTTTAGCATGGGACGTTCCATGCCAAACCGAAGTCTGGATCTTTCCACGTCTATACTATTTTGATAATTTCGTAATTTCGTGCACGAGGAAATTATTGAAATGCAAAATTATTAACCCTCTGAGTGGACACCTGATATAAATCCATCTTGGGTCATTTTGACCCAAGGCGTTTTTCCAACCATTTTAGTCTGGTAAATATACATTTTCTGTTTTTTAATGTTTATTTTTTCAACAAACCAATAATGAAATGCCAAACGATCGGTGACGGAAAATTGTTCGGGTCAAAATGATCCGGTATGCACTAAAAAGGTCAATGATAGAAAACTTTGGCATAATTGGAGGAGGAAAGATCCTATTATTGCACGTCCGTAATTATTCCTAGAAAGTCAAAAATTGAAAATCTAGTAATTAAAACTATCTATTAAAAATAATAATAAATTGAATGTAATAATTTCCTTACCAGAAATTTCATTAATCTTCGGGAGAATTCGAAGAATTATGCGAAAGGGTATGAGTATCAATGGAAGTACCTTAAGGATATATATCCCTCGCGTCCCCGATGCTTCAAAAGATTCATAATCGTTTCGATAACAATCCAAGTTCCATGAATTATTGAACAGTTCGATAAAAACGATAACGATAAAAAATATTAAACATGAATAAGTAACCCATCTGGGTGAGGTAGAAATTGAGGTATTTGTGAATTGGAACAATGAAAATTCCCTGAACACCGATTCACATCGAACGTAGGGAGGATGAAAAGGTTCAGTAGGAAAGGACATTAATTTTGATGAGGACCTGGACAACGACCACGAAGGCTTTTTGCTGAAAAATGAACTTTTTCCATTGTATACTATCAACCAGTTGTTACTGTCGATTTTTCAATAGCCGGAGTACCAAATATTGGAAACCCCATTGGAACGTTGTCTCTTCGTACAAATGGATGTTCATACAATTGCGGTGAGCTTCATGTCGCTTGGACCGATCATCCTCGTCTTTTTCATGGCCAACACATTCACGCGCGTGTGGAATCGTATTCAATAGTTCCACTTTGTATGAAAAATTCCCGAAGACAAAGGAAGTGGAATCGACCAATTATTATCTTTTATTTAACCGTCCGAGTGCACGCTGTAAGTGCAAATTGGGTCAATTTGACCCAGGGCATTTTTCAACCGGTAAATATAAATTTTCTACTTCTTTTTTTTGGAGTAAATTTTCATATTTTAAGGCCCTAAATTTTTTTTTGACAAAAACGAAAATGAAATGCCAAACAATCGGTCATAGAAAATCATTGGGGTCAAAATGACCCAGTGTGTACTCGAAGGGTTAATTATTTTATTATACCCTCATGAGTATAAATTAAAATCGTTGGGGTCAAAATGACCCAGTGTGTACTTGAAGGGTTAATTATTTTATTATACCCTCATGAGTATAAAAAAAGTCGTTGGGGTCAAAATGACCCAGTGTGTATTCGAAGGATGAATTTTTTTGTTATACCCTGACGATTATGAAATAAAATTTATACCAACGAAATAAATAAACTTATGCATAACCAAAAAGAACATAGTGACATTGTTGAATAAATATTCCGGATGATACGATTTATCAGTAACATGAATTGAAGTTGTGAAAGCTGTAAAGAGTGTGGAGTATGATTGGAATACATAAAATTTGGTACGCACCTGCGAAACAACCTTTGGATGATCGAGCTTTGACATTCAAAACTGGATTAATGGAGACGAGACTGCATGGGCTGAACCGATTATTATTTCTCTTGTCACCGCTGGTGGCTCGTGCGAACATTATGAAGTTACCGTCCTCGCCCCCTGGTGAGCACTCGTCAGGATCGTGCTGTGTGTGCAAATATTCAACGGAATAGGAAACAGAATATTGGGAAAAACGATATTGAAAAAAAAAAAAAAAAATCATTCACATGTGAATTAAAAATCTACACCGTTTCCTGAAATTGACAGTCCATTACATTTCCCTCCGTCCTTCGGCAGAAAATCCATAACTTTTACAATATCCTACGATTTTAACGGCCAATGGCCTCACGGGGTCAATTTAACCCCAGCCGTTGTTCGATCGACGACACGTAATAGAAATTTTCAGAAGATGGGACTTTTGACATGCATGATCGATAGTTTGAACCTTCCAGTCGGAAGCCTCATCGTTATTATTCAAAAGAGCACTAAACAACTCTCTTTGTTTGTTTTTTATTATTTCACCTGATCCAAACCGGAAATTTCTCGCTCACAGCAAAATGCCTTTTTTTAGAGGACCTACAGGAGATCAACGACAGGAACGATGTGAAGCTATATTTTTGAAAATAAAAAATGGCGATAGAGCGTTCAAAGATGACACTATATTTACTTCCTTATGCTTTTCTGCGTCAAATGAAATGCCTATCCAGAAAAAAATCGGATAAAAACAAGCTGTTTTTGTTCTTCAAACTGTATATCATGCTGTTTCAAGTTTATTGAACGATTTTTCATTTTTTGACAGGAATTTACAATTTCTGGATGATTTTTCGTAAAAAAAAAAAGAATTTTCTCTGAATATTTTTTTTCAACATTTTCTTAATATTTAAAATTGCGCGAATTGAATAAAATTATCATGGTCGTTACTTGAGGGGTGAAAAAAATTGCCTTACGTTCATTTTTTATTTTTTTACAATTTTTCAACTATTCATCGGCCTCTAAAGTCCCTGACAAATAAATCCCGAAAAATTGACATTTTTGTTTAATTCAAATTAAGTTGCAAGAAAAGGGTTCGCTTGCACTTCGTAAATTGCAGCTGCATACGCGTGCATCCCATATGAACACGTTCCACAATTTTCTACTCGCCAGAGGCAATGATCGAGGCCAAGGACTCGGAGTAATCGAGCACATGGAACATTATGTTTGGCAGAAGAGCAGTGAAGGAAGGATGAGATATGAAAGTAGCCGAAAGGGGTAATGTTTAAGGGTGATCGCGCGGTGTAATAGTAACATATGTATTAGCATGGTGGATCGGAGTAGCAGTCGCAGCTGTTGCCATCAGCTACAACCAATGACGTCCGTAGGCTATGTACAGTTTTCCGATTTCTCGCCGAACGGACGATATATTACGAGAGGTATGAGCAAGGCACGTCATCGCGACATGCTACCTGCTACAAACGCATTCGGCGCACGTCGATATTCTCCCTCCGAGACGTTATTTCTGGAGGGAAAGCTTGGCAGAAAAATATGTGCGCGCGATTCGGGTAAAGGGTGTTCGCAAACTCATGCCCAAAACTTTTTTCGGCTCAGCAAACGGTTCTCTCCATTTTTTTCGAAAGAAAAACATTTTTTCTCATTTTTACGATTCGTAATCGCCGCGAGATATTTATTAAATAGTGATGGGCGGTTCGTTTCAAACGACGACGAAAGGGAGAACTTGAGGAGAGACAAGAGCCCTCCGGGCTTCGGGGTTTTACCCTCCAGAATTCGGCAAATAAAGGTTCGACGAGAAAACAAACCCGACGCAGTTTCGAATCATATTTCAAAGAATTTTATGAGTTTCTGTCTGTTTCTTGGAGACTTTTGAGACAGCCTGTACATGCGATCACGTATTCTCCCTGTCGTAAACTACAATCTGTTGGCGACACTGTATCTGGCGTCTAGACACTCCAGTCTCTTCATTTAAACGATTTGTGACGGATATACGAGCTAGCCAACTTCAAGGAGTAAGGAACCAACATTTTTTGATGGAAAATTCAAAGTTTAAGTTGCGCGTTCTCATTGGCTTACAATTCATTCTGTTTTGTCTCGAGGAACGCATTTTTTTTTTTTTTACTCGTTAAGAACGTCGTATGCAAATTTTTTTATCGATAGAATTCCTTTAAATTTGCATCACACACAGAGAATAGTGACATCTAATAGCTTGCGCAATTTCAAGAGGCTTCACCATGTAGAGGTCGAAATATTTGTTTATAAGAATCACTATTTTTCTTAAAACTTCGCATACCTTTTTATGTAACATCGAAGAAGCTTCATTTAGTTTTTCAAAAAAAATGGCTCGTAAGATTTTATCGAAATTTGGCTTTTTATATAGAAAAAATACATATTACCTTGGACGATCTTGACTTTAGAGTACATTGTTCTTTAGTTAATTTGTTACAATTTTTTCTAATGAGCTTATAGGCTCGGAGATAATTTTGTATGTAAAAAAAAAAAACTAAAAATAATAATTTATCATCGTCGGGCCGTTTTTTCGGGCTGCGAAAAATTTATTTTCTACTAATTTAGAGTATGTTGTTCTTTAGTCTATGAGTAACAACTTTTCCGAATGAACTTAGGCTCGCAAATGATTTTGTATGTAAAAAAAAGTGAAAATAAAAAATCCAGAATCGATCGTCGGCATAAAACGTCCTTAAGAAAAGTCTTGGATTGTTTTATGACTTTGAACTAAAACAGGAGCTGATAAAATGATCGACTTTTCTTGAGAACATGCTAATTCGCGTTCATAATGTCTGGCGTCTAGAGAAATTACGCGAATGACAAAGGAAGGGGAGAAGCATGAAGGTAAGAGACGATATCCCGTCGAGTTCAAAGAATCATGAATATTCCAAATTCTCTCAAGAAGCTTAGCTCAACAATGCGGCCTCTTCTACGTTCTCCATTTTGGAGCGGTTCGCACTTTGCTCCAACATTCTAATTTCCTCTCTTACCTCTCTCGCCCCAATTTTTCTCTAGAAAACTCTAATTTTTTAATCATTTATTTTCATATCCTTTGCCACAACATTTCACAAGTAAAACGCATAAACTTGCCCTTCAGTTTTCACCTTTTCTGTCAAATTCAATATCTCCAAATTATTTCAAAAGGAATCAAAAGATTGAAATATCGGCGTCCACGTTTTGATGATTTTTCTCTTTCGATCTAGTTCCAAAATGTATTTTCCGATTATTTTTATTCAAAAACCGCGAATATTTGGAAATTTAAATTTTTCGCAATTACTCAAAACTCAATTCTCACTCCGTCACTGAAATTGCATCGTGTAATCTCGATTTTTTTTAAATTTTAACACGATAAAATGTTTAGGCAAAAAAAATGTGTTTCTAAAATTTTGAAACCGTAAATATTTGTAAATTTTAATTTCCCGTAATTACCCAAAACTCATTTCTCACTCTGTCACTGAATTTGCATCGTGTGATTTCGAGTTTTAAAAATTTTGACAGAATAAAATTTTTAGTCGAAAAAAAAATGTGTTTTTTTTTTTTTACGATTTCGAGCTCAATTAATCTTCGTCGTTCCCTGGTATTTTATTATTTCCCTACACCTCCATTGACATGTATAAATATGTATAAATATTGTGGATGTTGGGAGGCGAGGGAAGGGCGAAAGAGCACCGAGGCGCGGTATAGTCTCTCGATAGGCGATTAGAGGTAAAGTTTGCCGGGGTGTTAGGCGTTCGGGGATCTCGGTCGTTACTCACACCCTCGCTGTCTCTCCATCCATCTCTCGCTTCCTTACTCTCTCGCCTTCCCCATCGTCCTTCATCCTTTGCCATCACACCCTTAACGTGTAAACTCGTCTAACCAATCTCACAGTCACCTATCTTTAAGTAGATGTACTTGTAACTTACGGGAGATCCGAAGTTGTGGCCGATCTCGTGAGCTAGGGTGACGTGGGATACAGCAGGTGGCACGTGCTTTCCATAGTTCAACAGGGTTATTATGCCCGTGTTCAGAGATTTCATGCTCCCGCGATAGTGCTTCAATATAGAAATAGCCAACCTCAAAATTTGCAATTAATCCCAGCAACACACTCAAATTAAATTTTGATGGAAAATATGGAGATTTTTTTGAATTCGTTCGATTAAACGTTTTTTTTCGGAAAATAAAAAAATTTAGTCATCCTAGCAAGAAATATTCTGGGAAGTCTCTTGGAAAAGTATATTTTTGGCATTTTAATAGTAAATTTAGCTGACGGTTGCACTAGAAATCGAAAATATTGTCGGAATAACGAAAATTTTGAAATTATCGAAAAAATGGAAATTTGCAAAATATTAACTTGTTTTGACGAAATTTTATTTTTTGTGCACATCGAACATCAAAATTCGCAATCAAAGACGGTAACACACTAATATGAAAATTTTGATGAAAAATATGGAGATTTTGTTGAATTCGTTAGAGCAAAGGTTTTTTTTTGGAAAATCAAAAAATTTAGTCATTCTAGCAAGAAATATTCTGGAAAGTCTCTCGGAGAAGTGTATTTTTGTCATTTTAATCATGAATTTGGCTTACGATTGCGTTAGAAATCGAAAATATTGTCGTCATAACGAAAATTTTGAAATTGTCAAAAAAATATGGAGTTTTTTTTGTAAATATCAACTTTTTTTGACAAAATTTAATTTTTTTGTACACATCGAACATCAAACATTGAAATTGGACACAGTGACACACTAAAATCAAAAATTTGGATGGAAAATATGGAGATTTTGTTGAATTCGTTAAACCAAACGTTTTTTTTTTTTTTTTAAATGAAAAAATTTAGTCATACTAGCAAGAAATATTCTGGAAAGTCTCTTGGAAAAGTCTATGTTTGGGATTTTAATCGTAAATTCAGATGAAAGTTTCGTGAGAATTCGAAAATATTGTCGAAATAACGAAAATTTTGAAATCGTCAAAAAATATTAATTTTTTTTTTTTTAATATTGAAAGTTAAGGCGAAGAATTTATTGGCTGCTTTTGTAGCGAGACTCACCCCATTTTTTTCGCAAACTCCACCGGCATTTTTGAGGTCCCCCGTCCATGCAAGACCCAGTGTTCCTTTTTCAAAGTCCCGATACGTGAACATGTAGGATAGACAGAAAGCGTCGTAATCCTCTTCTGCAATGCAATAGACATCGAGACATATTTATTTGTATTAGTGGGTGTCAGAATTTTCCTAACGAAGCTGCTAAAATATTTTGCACCTCTTTTCACTTTATAAATTCCCAATAATCAGTGTTCGACCCTTCGAGTACACACTGGGTCGTTTTGACCCCAACGATTTTCCTATACCCATTGTTCGGCCTCCAATTTTCGTGCTCGTCCAAAAATAATTTTAGAGCCATCAAATTTGTACCCAAAGAAAAACAAAAAATGCACATTTACCGGAATACAACGATTGGGTCAGATTGACCCAATGTGCACTATCGGGATGTGTGCATTCGAAGGATCAAGGACGAGGATATTATAAAAGTAATGAAAAATCGGATTTTCTCACGTTTTTTATCGTTTTGGCCCATTTTTTACTTATTTTTTGCCATCAAGCTAAATAACCTCAGACTCACGTGATCCTGTATTAAAAAACGAAAAGAATGAGCCCGAGTTGAATGCATTTCGTCAAATTTTACCGGAGATATGAATTTTTCAAAATCGGGGTCATTTTGACCCCAGTTCACTGGAACAGGTAAAAAAAAAAAATGTTACCGTTCTAGGGTTGCAAGTTCTGTGAATGCAAACGCAGTGGAAAATTCACGGCGTTTCGTCGACGAGCGAAGCAGCACAATTACGACACCAATTTGAGGTCCAACAATGGAGCTTAATCAGTGTAGGATTTCTTTCAGGAGTAGTCTATTATTCCGACGATTATATCGTTGGAGGAGTTTCGTTCGATCATGTGCTGCCGCAGTGTGCGTTTCCATATCTTGGGAATTTTTCATTTGTCGCTCGGGGATAAAATTGAATTCGATGAGAAATTAGATGAATGGGGAAGTCGCTCGGCGGAAAAGAAAAAGCAGGCGAAGAAAGCACGTAGAAAGAAAATGCTTCGAGAGAAAAATAGGATAAATAAAATGATCGTGGATTCTTATCCATCCGCGCAAAACTTATTCCGTCTCTGACGTCATTTTTTTTCCAACTTTTCCACTTTTTTCCTTTTATTCACTCGTCACGATTCCCGAGATGGAAATGCCATCGACGACTGTCTATTTCCGTTCCGTACGGACAACTTTCTAAGGACAAAATATTTTCGAGCCTATACGAGCGAGGCGACGCGTTTCGTTTACAGTTTGGAAAAATTTACCGGAGACTGTTGACACGATTTATTATTTAAAAAAAAAATTTTTTGCTTGAAATTTTTTTTTTTTTTTTTTAATTGAAAAAAAAAAAATTTCACAATTTTTTATTTATTTGTTTGGAGACTCGTTTCTGTTCCGTTGTTTGACCAGCAGGAAACTCGATCTCAAAGCCAGTTGTTATGAACGAAAGAGAAAAGCTCATGGCTCATGTTTCGCGAGCAGGATGTAGAGACAAAATAAAAAACGATAAACACCGAACGACAAAGTCCCCATGGGGTACAAAGATGCGAGCGCGCAAACGTTGTTCGCGCTTTGCCGAGTAAAATACTGCGAGCCAACGGGACCATTAAAAGCGCCATTGAATGGAACAACTATTCTGTTACTTGCCCATGGGTTTTCAGATGCAAAAAGACTCAACAGACCAACAGCCAGAAGGAAAACAAAAAGAAAAGGTAAAGTAAACAGGAAAATTAGTGCCTGAGTAGTCGAAAGTCATTAGAGTCCCGCCCCATTCTCCCAGCTCCATTATTCCCGAGTCTAATTTTTTCAGAATATCAATCACATTCATTCCCAACATTTTGACCACAGGTTACCGGAACAGGTAAAAAAAAATAAGGTTGCCGTTCTAGGCTAAATTTTTTATCGCTAAATAAAAGATTTTCCTGAAAAAAAAAAAAAAAAAAAATCGAATTTTTCTTATTTTATTTAGGATCACGTAATTCTGCATAAAAAAAAAACAAAAAGAATGAGCCCAAGTTGAAGCCTTTCCGATGAATCTTACCGGAGTTATGAATTTTTTAAAATTGGGGTCATTTTGACCCCAGGTTACCGGAATAGGTAAAAAAAAATAAGATTGCCGTTCCAGGGTCAATTTTTTATTACTAAATAAAAGTTTTTGGTAAAAATGAAAAAAAAAATCGAAGGTTTGCAGATTTTTCAAAAAAGAAAATGATCAAAATATTGGTGGCGAGGCTCTGAGGTTTTTTTTATTGGATTCAGTCCCAAAATGCATTTTTTGAATATCATTGCAAGTTTTTCGGATTCTTTCACGGATTTTTTATTTTTTTTACTGTTTTTTTTTTTTTTTTTTTTTTTTTTTTTTTTTTTTTTTGTATTTTTTATTTTTGTCTCTGTTTAGTTTTGTTGTTGTTGGTGATGTCCGAGCCCAAGCGATTTCGGTCGGTGAATTTGTAATTAGGGGAGGGTGAACGCTGCTGCTACCCTTACCTCGAAAAAGTTACGATCGAGGGAGAACCGACAGGCAAGTTTTGGGATGCCAGTCCCTCTTAATTAGTTTCTGTGGCCACGGAAAATTTGGAGTGGACACCTCGAGGCCTGTGGGGCTTATAGACCGTGAATATATATATTTCTTTTTTTCGTGTTTTTTTTTGTGCCAGAAAATTCCAAGGAGGCATAAAAATATTGGAGACGAAAAATTATAATTATTTCGAGTATTTGAACAGAAATAGGAGGAAAAATTAATAAAATGGGAACCCTCCTCCGCATTGAATTTTTAGTTTGTCAATGCAAAAGTTCACAAAATATAATATCGCGCAGGTAACGCTGAAAAACAAGCGTCGAGTGGATTTTTTAATTATAGAAACGTCCGAAGAGCAATGGATAATGAATAATTAATTGTCCCATTATTTCCTGTCCATCCCCTTAAAGAAAATGGACCCAAATAATTTTTTTCCTCAAGCCAGGATCTTGCCCTTCAATTCCCCGCCCCTTAAGTCGCATTATCTCCACTTTTATTTAAGGTACTATTTTTTCAATGACCCACTACACGTATATCCGAGTTGTCACATTTATCGATGGAAAAAAAATATAAAAAATAATTTTTTCCGTAACTTCATGCTTTACCCTTGAAGTCGATGGTTTTCTACGACCGTATGCATTTTTTTAGAATTTTTTGAACGCAGGAAAAAATGGCAGACTCGGGTCTATCGGCGGAGAGTCGATTCACCAGCGAAAATAAATTTGATCGTCATGGTTTCCTGACAATTTTAGTATTGACGTTTCCCATGGACAGACAAGCTTCCGGCTTTCTCTTTTGATTGAAGCTGATGATCTGCCTTTCCTGGACGCCATCTTTGCTATATGTAGATGCTTCGATATTGCACAAGGTGAACGATAATCGTTTGCACTGGGTTTACTAGCTTGACGCTTATCACACAGGCAGAATGCTGTGTTCTCGTCTCTTTAACAGCTTTCGAAGAGCTCCTCGTTGGCGTTGCCATTGTGTCGCTTTTCTGGTCGAACGGGAGGTTCAACGAAGCGGCATATTATGGGGTCTCTTCAACTGACATCCCCTTTTGTTGGGACAGCATTATGCTAGAAACACGATAGGCGATGCTTGTGTCACTCGCTATGATTCTCTGACGTTCTCGAACGTTATGGCTAAATGCATTATATTGCGTCTCGGTTTACACGAGCTTTTCGTGTCTCCACATTCGATTCGATATCCAGGAGAGTTCAAATGTGAGAAAGAAAAAAAAAAAAATTTGAGAAATGAGGGGGTGAAGATTTTTTTGGATCTAGACGAACCGATTGAGTTTTCAGTTGATAATGATCGTTGCTACAATGTCACTGGAATAATTGGGTGAATTTCACCCAAAAATCGATGGATTCTGCTGAATATGCATTTTTGTGTGTTTTTTTTTTTTTTTTTTTTTTT
>JAPYYS010000406.1:0-91390 GCA_030522525.1 Campopleginae sp. 14b
AAAAAATGAAAACAAAAGAAAAAAAATAAATTTTAAAAAAAAAGAAATTATAAATTAAAAAAAAAAAAAAAAAAAAAAAAAAAAAAAAAAAAAAAAAAAAACATGATACGTCACTTCTTTATTTTACGAATCCATTCGTGAGATCCAAAAAAGCCAGAAAGCAAATTAAGAAGAAAAAAAACAATCGAAATAATTGTGAAAAATTGTCGTGATTTTTTAAGTTCAATACGTTGAATCTCAACGTTCCAAACCTCAAAATCATCATTTTCAGTGATGCGTTTTGTTTGATTTTCAAAATGATCCAAATTTCTTGAGCTTATACGATTTTTGGGTCGCGAGAATTGATCGTTTCATCATCGCAATTACATCTTGCATTTAAATATTAAACAACGCGACAGAAAACATATAGCTTCGTTGAGTCGCGACGATGCAAACTCCAACGTCATCGTTTGCAGCTATAATTTCGTTAATAATTTTCCAACGGGACCGATTGGAGAGAAAATGGCTGAAGCCTTCCGCAACATTTGTACGAGAACTGGTCGAAATTGCACTCGTTTCGACGACGCGAATCAACATAAGAAGAGAGTCTCCGTAATCGATTCGCAGCCCCGCAACTGCTGCTTCCTTTCCTTGGCAGACTGGGTCACTCGGACCCAGACTAATGCTCATCAATTCTTCTGAGAAGATGATCAAAGTGAAGCGAATTATTGGAGGTTATAAGAATCGAAGTCGATCAAGGATAGGCAATTAATTGACGATTTAATCGATAATTCAATCGAGTGGCGCGCAAGCGCTATTTTAATGAAGCGATTGAGGATGGAATCTTGGATGAAAATTTCGAGCGTCCGTTATGGCTGATAGAAATTTGGCCAAAGTTTAGTAAACTCTCTCGAATTGCGTGTAAACTTTACGTTGCAATTCTCGAGTACCTCGACAATGAAGTGCCTGCAAAATTTAGCGGGTTTTCCCTTGGGCCTGCGAAATCTGCCTGTCGTATATTCAACAATGTATTCTCGAGGTTCGCCCTCGTTTAATTTGTATGGAACGTAGCGTTCAATTTCCGTCGACCCCTCCACCGTTAACATATCGAATTCAAAGTGCACTTTGTCAGAGCAGGCGCTCCAATCATGCCTCCGATTGTATTTTACACACTCCGCTATTCACCCTTCGCCATTTTTTGCTCGTATCTCTCTGCCTCCGACTTTGCTCCATACAATTGCTATCATTTTTGTAAGTCACGTGAATATTGACGCTATCGAAACGCGAATTGAATAGCAAATAAACTTTTTATCCATTGTCATCGATATCGATGGAACCAGTGCATTTGCGAGACTGTATGCCATCGGATAAAAAAAAACCAATTCTCCGCACCCTCTCCGTTTCCCCTAATCAGGATAACATTTCATTGCCGAGCGAAGTGATGATCAGTCGTTCTTTATTTTCGCTTAATTGACCCTTTCCGCTTTGCAAGCAAATATACGAATAAAAAGCGTCTCTACGAAGAGATACCAAATTTGTAGGATCAAGAAAATGTGATGAATAAAACGACGTTGCAGTTTGCATCGTTGGAATGCAACGGATTATTATATTAATTTATATTTTTATTTATTTATATTAATCGATATTTCTTTTCATTAATTTATATTTTTTATAATTCTCGAGTTCGCAACGTTGAAATTCAACGAAGAATGTTTCATCCGATAATTGTTTTTACAATTTAAAAAATTATCGCATTTTTGTGCATCAAAATCGTTTTATTGTCCAGACAAAATATCGCAAAATAATTACGAGCCCTGCTCAAAAGAAAATTTCGTTGCATACCAACGATGCAAACATGATTATTTTTTTGTAAGCAGAGCCAAAGATTAAATTGCAACGTCTGTTTGCGATAATTTTTGTAAATGAAAAATTCAAGTGTCAACGAAATATTGAGGTGAATGGAAAAAACCAAATATTGAACGCATTCAATAATTTTTGTTAAACTCCAACGACACTAACTTCAATGTTATATGAACAAAATGACGAGCGGTTATTTAACACTATACCATTGCGAAGAATGGAGCATCGGATCTTCGTATTAAAGATCGTAAAATCGCGCAGATTTTGTTGATCCAAGAAATTTAAATATCAGACGAAAAATCTCATTCCATAGTGAAGAAAAAAATATTCTCGGGAGATATGGATTTTAGGGGACGATGTGAATGGACAAAGGTTCAAGGTCAAAGAATATTAACACAAAACGTAAGTTCGTGTTTTGATGAAACAGGTGAAGGGAAATGGGTGCGAAGTACATGACAAGATGGTCGAAATTTTGGATAACGATGCAGCAGCCCGGGGGCAATGAAGTGAGCAGAGGAGATGGTGAAAAGAAAAACTGATGGGTGTAGAGCAGATGCCATCGTAACACTCCTAATATTAACCTAACAAGCTCATATCCATGATTGGACGTTCAAGGGCGGAAAGTATCGCTTTGATGCTATACCAAAAGAGGAAGACTATTTTTTACTCCTTATTTCGAAGGGGCTTTAAGCGGAGACAGTGAGAAAGTGCATTGACCAGGATGAGTACTTTGGACGAAGTGTTTTGCCGCCAAATTACCACCGCGGGAGTTGAGACGGTAAGAAGGTTTCGAAAAAAGCATTGAAGCGGTGAGCGAAGATGATCGTGACAGAAATAAATTATAATGAAATGACGTAATGTGAAAAAATTATTCAACAAACAAACAAAAAGGGCGACACGCGAAATTCTTCACGCATTCGGTTGGATATTTTCAACGAATAGAATTGCGTCAGATATTTGGAAATGTTAACTTTTTGGGAAACGATAGGAAATTTCTTCTCGACCGTACATCGTGAAATAAAAATGTGCCTGAAGTTTGCATCGACGCAACGCCACGAAATGAAAAAATAAATAAACGATTCGTCACTTTTTTTCCGAATGTTTTTTTTTTTCTTCTTAATTTGCCTCTTGCCTCGATCTCACGAATGCTTTTGTGAAGTAGAAAAGTAACGAATCATTTATTTTTCCATTTCGTGGCATTGCGTCGAGGCATACTTCAGGCTTTTTAATCAAAATAATCATCAAGCGTCTCGATATTTTTTCTCTCGGTCCTCGTACGAAGCGTCAACCGTTTCGAGGTTTGCTTCGATCGTTAGCCGTTACATGTACTTTTCAATCATCGAGCATAGTTGCAACGAGTGCAAAGTACACTCGTCCCTCGACACTTCTATTTCTTCTCGTCCATCACTCAACCGTCCGAGATAATGTCACGATATTCTCTCCATTTTTCTATCTGTACCTTTTCTATAATAGTTATAAGACTCCATCGTGATTTTCTGCTTTCCAATTTTCTGATTTCGTTTTGCATTCCAACGATGCAAACTTCAGCATGATCTGATTTCAACGTTACAGAGATTAATGAAAAAAGAGGTTATTGTGGGTTATTCCGAATGGCTGATATTTCCTTTCAACGCGCTTATCGATAGTCTCGGAAGGCACTTGTGAAATAATCCTCCATTATATTAAAAACCTATATATATATATATATATCGAATTACAAAGGGAAGGAATATGCGGACGATATAGTTGAGGACAATCGTCGCTCATAGCCGGAAGTGGTTGGCTCTTGAAGTTTCACACACATGGACATGCCCGTAGTAGTAGACGACGCGTACCGCATCCGGTGAGGTTTCGATGTCTGATCTTTGTGAAAGAAAAAAAAATGCATGCCAACCCTCAATTTTTTTCCCACCACTAATTTCCGACTGACTCTCTGCCATGCATTATATATAACTTGGCTACCGGAAGTGAGAACCGAGTGTCGACAGGGAAGAGCTCAAACACGAGAACAACATTCTCTGCTAGAATATCCGCTCGAGAACTAATTTCCAAACAGATTAGTCGTTTTCTCGATGTACCAAAAGCTTTTCGAGCGTAAACTCAAACGCGCTTCGTAATGCCAACACACTTGACGTACGGGCCATTGCGTTTGAATATTTTCAGGGAGGCAGTCGTAATTAAAAGTTGAAAAAAAGGCTTGCAGGCCACGTGAAAAACACGTTGTTTTTTATTCAATTTTGTCCCGAATCCCAGCTCTGGAGGAAAATTAAACGAATTTATTAACTGCTTGTAGGTCCATTTCGGCAAATACATGCGGACGTGCTATGAGACACAGTAATGGCTCGTTTAGGGGTTGTTATAGTTACGCGCCTTGAGTAAAGATAAAGGGTAAGGGAGCCAACGCTTTAACAGCGCACGTAGTAAAAAAAAAAAAAACCTGGAGAATGAAGAAGCTCGTCGACACGAGGACAAAGTATACTGGACAAAATCCACATATATACACGTGTAGATAAGGAATATACAAGGTGTCCTGAAAGTTGTTACGAAAATTTGTGATGAAACGAAAATTGTGAATTTTCGGACAGGACAACCCATGAAATAATTGAACGCCGTAGCGATTGGTCGCCAAAATATTGAGTAATTAATAAAATGACGGATATTTAGTAACGAATACTATTTTCCAGACTCATTAACTTCCCCCATAGAGACTTAATTACACCATTGGAAATGAAAAAAAATCAATAAAATGATTTGTCAATTTTTTCATTTTACAAAACCATTTGCAAAGTCTAAAAAATGCAAGAGGCAAATAAAGAAAAAAAAAACAATTCGGAAAAAAAGTGACGAATCGTTTATTTTATTTTGTTCATTTCGTTGCATTGCGTCGATGCAAACTTCAGGCTCATAATGTTTGGTGATCTTAAGAAGAGTGACGTTAAGGACACCCCTTGATTAATTTATCCTCATTTCTCGTTTTTTGAGGTATTCAGGCGTGTCACACTCGAAGCTTTAGTTCTCTCATGCGTCTCTACGCTCGCCGGACACCCCCCCGGCTCTTGTCTGTCTGCCCCAGCTTGCCCCGTTATACCTCGGCTCCTTATAATATGCCTCCCCGAATTATTATTCACTTTGAAAGGAAAGGAGTGAACGTTTATGCGTGTGTACATAAATGACTCTACGAGACACCGCCGCGCTCACCAGCAGCTTGACTACAGGTCATTTTGTGCTAAATTCAGAGAAATTACCTTCGCCGCTTGCACCGACACGTCAGACACTTGATTAATCATTCAATTAATTAACCAATTAATGTATAATCTATGTTGTATGATAATGCGATAAATATTTCGCGTTGAATCTCAAAAAAAAGGGTTAAAAATATAGATGGAAGCCTGCATTAACACAAAGCCAACTTTTCCGCGTCAATCATCATTTTTGACCACGTGAATTGATGTGCCGATGAGCCGCGGACCAAGTATACACTGTGGGTCATATTGACCCAGGGTGACGAGGTGCCAAACTTAATAATATTCCAAATTGAGTTTCTTCACATCTATTAATCTTGGACCATTTTTGTTTCATCTTTTCCCGTCGTCCTCCTCCTCCTCCTCGTTGACGTTGTTGAAGTTTGTAACATTGGAATGCAACGAAATTCCGTTCTTTTCTTGAGCAGATGTTAGGATTTTTATTAAATATTTGGCCAAGGGCATAAAACGATATTTATTGATGATCCGTAGCGAAAATCGGCATAAAAATGTTGCATGGTTTTTGGAATTTAACAAGAAATAAATAGAAGAAACATTTTTCGTTGAATCCCAACGTTGCGAACGTCTCCTTTTATTTTCAAGTATATCACAATCCAAGTAATATCTACAAGCCGTGCAGCAGTCATGGCTCTGCGCACTTTGAGAACACAAGCGTGTATTTTATAATACCAGGTAAAGAGAAAAAAGGGAAGGATCATTGGGGCGTAGACATTTTGTTTTCCGGCTGTTTGCTCGTCCGAGAAAGACTTCTCGTCACGCTTGAGTTATATCCTTGTTTCTCTTTGCCTCAATCCTTCTTCTCGTCATTTTATTTTTCTACGATAAATGACTCGTTCGTCGTGGGAGAATGCACTTATTTCCTTTTTGCAATGTAATAGCTCAAAGGACGAGATTAAATAAGCATCGGAATGGGATCGAAAATGAGGTTGAAAAATTCATGAAAGTTTGTCCGTTGCAAGCTCCAAATGAAAATCTTTTCTCTATATGAAATCAATGTTGTATGGAATTCCCCGTGTACGTGCATGTCCGAGGGAGAGCGAGAGAGAGCGCCATTTTACTAAGCGGTGAATCACTCGAGTTGCATTATTCTTCGTCCTTTTTCCCCCATTTGCCATGTTATACCAGACTCATTCTAATTTAATCGAGCGTGATACTAACGTACGCAAGGAAAATACCCCGGCAAGCCACAAACACACGTACACTGTCTCGCTAAGTTTAATTCACCCGGAGGATAATAAATCCAAGTTCGGAGAGACGAGCCCGATGTACTAATTTGTATCAAGTACGTAGGCAAAGGGGAGAAAATGGAATAGAGAACAAGCAAAACACACGAGAAAATGAAAAGCGAGGAATACGCCGAGCCAACCAATCGGCCCAATATCGAAATTTACGATAATTGAGAAATTTCAATACCGCGAATATATTAACAAAGGCAAAATGGAATTTTAGCTTCATTCGTGAAAAAGGAACAACCACATTCAAAGCAAATTAATTTATTAATTCCTGAATATTCATCGACGTTCTCCGGCAGTTAATATTTGCGGAAAACAGGGCTAATTATTTTCGTCCATACACGATCAATGGATTTAACAATTCGTTACATTTTCTTTTGCCTCCTCGATGCAGACACTCTTCAAATATTACGAGACCTTTTTTTTCCTCTTCTCCAATAAGGAGCATGACTCTGAAGTTTGAAACGTTGAGATTCAATGGAAAATCCTTTTTCCATTTTTTCGTGTCGATTTACTTTTTGGCTGGATTATCGTGTTTTTTTCCAGATCAAATATTGCGAAATAATGACGAGCTCTGCTCAAGAAAACAAAAGATTTTCGTTGCATTCCAACGATTCGAACTTCAACGTGATTGAGGAGCTCGGTAATAAGACAATTATAAATATAAATTCTATATTTATAAAGCAGCATGCAAGATTGAGGGTTAGGGCTCGGAGATGATAAACGTCGAGAAGATCTGGATCCTGGCGAAGAATAAATAGCCAGGGAAAGTGAAGTATCTAACGAAACTCAAGTCCCTATTTTCAAATCGCTCCACCAATTAAATAATTGGATTAATAAATTCTCCGAAGAGTAATTTGGTTGTGAATTGTGTCCGAATTGAGTTAGCCAAAAATAATTCGTTGACGCGAAATTAGCAGAGCGAAACGTTGCTCAGAATAAATTCAGAAAAATTGACTAACGCGGATAAGAAGTTTGAGAAAAACTCGAGAGAGAGAGAGAGAGAGAGACGAAGGAAAAATATTTTCCATCGACACCAAAATGTTGTTTTTTTCCAGCCGAAATATTAACTCGGATACGTTGATAAAAACATTTCCAAGACGAAGCAAAATGATTGTCGAAAAGATGCGTCGACGCGTAAGGCGAAAAATATTTGGTAAAATTCGTTAAACAGTTTCAATCTCATTGGGTGAATTTGGAAGGGAATGTACGTGGCATAGATATACGTAGTTAGTAATTATGAAGAGACTGTGTCTGGATTAATTGCTTTGGTCGAAACTACCTCGGTGGCGTCGTCCGATGTATCTGCGAAATGAATGTTTCTCTTAACATACAATTCTGCACAGTATGCATATTAGCAGTAATACGAAAGTTTCTGTCTCCGTTCTGTTGGTTTACAGAGTTGGCAGCACCTGCAGCAGCAGCAATTTCACTCGAGCATATCAATGTATATAATGTATGACGGCTGCACAGAGCACGGTGCATCTCTCGTTTGTATACACGTGTGCATAATAACTCTCATCGTCTCTCATGGACGATAGGTGTGCGACAACAATTAGCCCGCGGCTCAAACACCTTGCGATGTACTTTTCAACCGCCGTATATGCTTTCCAGACTAAAGAGTACGTTGCACCTATTCCAAATCGAACAAGACCTCGAATTCTCAAGACCACTAATGGCAACATTTCTTTTCATCTCCAAGCTACAATCTTCGGCCTTAATTGTTGACAATTCTTTCACGACATTCAACTTTGCATCTTTGTAGTCCAACGAAAAATATTTAATCCATTGTAGAAAATATTTATCGTTGGATTATCGTATCGCGTATTTTCGAATCACCAAATAAGATTCAAACAAAATTCAGCATTTTTTATCGTTTTTTAGGAATCGCCTCAAAATTTCTTTCAAATTTTATTTTTCATTTGAACTAATTGTCCAGGACCGACACAGCAGTAGTTTCATTGGCTCTGCTTTTACCAAAATCAAATAAATCAATTTATTCCGTTGCATCCTAATGATCCGAACTTCATCATGATTTATTATTTGTTTCGCTTAACCCGTAGACACCACAATCCTCTGAGGCCACTCTCACTCACCACATTGGTGCAAATTTGCACTTCGACTTTTCAAAACTTTGTACTTCTCCGATGAATGCATGAAATTAATCTTGAAACCATACTTTTTAGGGGTAAAAGATCCTGAGTAATTCATTGCAATGATATTGAAAATTGAAAAATGTCATTTTATTCTCGATAAATGGCCGAAATTAAAGGAGGCCATTTTTAAAATCGGTTACACTTGAAATTTTTGTGGGTGCAAATTTTCTCCGATGTCTACCAGTTGAATCTATATTTCAATTTATTTTAATATCGTTGAATTGATTTTTTCATGAATTTCCATTTCGATGGTCGAATTATCGTTTGTAGTTCATGATGAAAAGTTGTCTTGTTATTGCAAAAAGTGTGTTGGAAAAATAAAAATCGATGGGCGCTTGCAGTCGTGAATTTCAAGCGTGAAGATAAAGTGAGAGTGATTATACGAGCAAAGGAGCGGGGTAAGAGGACCGTCAGAGAGAGGGGGTCACAGTTGGCAAGGTAAAAAATTGATCGACGCAGGTGCGTGTACGCGTGAATGTATTTTTGATGCATTTATGTATACATAATCGAAGATGGAGCGAAGTTGATGAAAAACGTTGGGGAGCAGGTGCATCGAGCACGACTCACGATTCCACGAGCTTGAACGAGTGCATTTCCGGTTTCCGGATATTGCTGAGGCAAGTTCCTCCATTTTCTCAAGATCCTTCCGTTCTTAAGTTCTTCATGGATTCACGAACTATCGCGCATCTCAGCGCATTTTATTGGACAAGAAGAATAGAGCACAATAAAAATCTCTCGATGTAAAAAAAACTTGACACCGATCTTTTATGATAACAGACGAAAATTGCCGATGAAATTTACTGATACATGCGACAAAGTTTACGAGAGTATTTGGTGGAGAGGAAATTTTTTTTTTCGCAACTTTGAAGAAAAACAGGATCTCGAAAAATGTGGCATGAGCGAAATCGAAAAGAAGAAACGATTCCTAGATTCCTATTCGGGTGCATAGAAAGGCCCAAGGTCAATGCACTTTCCTCTTTTATAAAATTGAGAAAAAAAATACTCGAAAAGTGTGGCATGGGCGAAATTGAGAAGAAAAAAAACGATTCATGGATGAAATTCGGGTGCCGAAAAGAGAAAAGCCCCGGGATTGATGCACTTTCTTCTGTATAAAATATCGAAAAAGAATACTCCAAAAATGCGGCATGAACGAAATTGAAAGAAAAAACGATTCGTGGATGAGATTCGGGCGCAGAAAAGCCCCGGGATCAATGTACTTTTTTCTTTATAGAATTTCGCTTTTTTTTTGTTAAAAAAATGTGGCAAAACTGCAGGTGAATCGGGCCTAAAATGCCTGGTCATGAGTTTTTCTCGATCCGCCGTCGGGCTCGTTCTCGAGTGAATTTTTTCGCGAGGATCCTATTCGGGGATATTTCAACGGTTGGCAAACGCGCCTGGAATTCGAGAGGGATATTTTGGCATGTGTCGTGCCTTGTGCTCGATTTATAAAATCGTGCGAATTTCTCCTCATTTCCTTCTTCTCTCTCTCCCTCTCTCTCTCTCTCTCTGTGAATGAAATCTTGAGGTAATTGAAAAAGTAAGCCAAATTGGTGCTGAATATTTCAACTCGATTTTCCGAGTTTTATTCGTTTTCATAATGACCAGAATAATTTTTTTTGTTTTTTTTTTTGTTCAAGGAACGTTGAAAAAATTGTCACGTCGAGAGCTGCGAATATATTTTTTAAAAGAAATTGAGACGCTTTGTCGAAAAAGTAATGAAAATATTCCGACAGTCACGTAAGAACAAAAAAGCGATTATTGGACGTTACGTTCATGATAAAAGAAAAAATTGGAAAAGCTTTTTCGTCGTCAGGTCAAACGGAGGAATGCACGAAGAAACAAAAAATCTAAAGAAAATAATGTTTTATTCCAACTACCTTGATATTTATTTTATCCTGGTAAAGTGTATGCGCGCGTTGGAACGTATCGGGACATTCCTCCCTCCGAAGGGGTTCGCGGAGTGAGAGGACCGACGCATCAAAGAAAAGAAGGCGAAGTACCGCGACTTGAGCCAAGAGAGACGTGAGGGATGAGAGAAGAAGACGAAAGATGAAATTCTCGGAGGCTTTTTCGAGCTCGAAAAAAGTATACAACTGAACAAACTGAGCTTTGCATTGGAAAGATAATTCTTTTCTTATTAAAGTCCACAAGGACAACGATCCGTTGAAAAAAAAAAAAGAAAAACCCCAATTCTCGATTATTTCGACCTCAATTTTTGTTTTTGTTTTGCATTTAAACAGTATCGACATACTTTTCGATAAATCCAACGAAAAATCATTTTGTTTATTAATTATTTGTTCAATTTTCAAATCCATAAACATTTTAATACCATTGTGGTGTGTTGGATTTTGTTAAATACACGATGTTGAAGTTTGCATCGTTGGAATGCAAAGAAATTCTGTTTTTTCTCGTGCAGAGCTCAAGATTCTTATGAAATATTTCGTCAGGACAATAAAGCTCACGATGCTAAAATTTCCATCGTTGGAATGCAACGAAATCCCATTTGTTTCTCCACCAGATCTCACGATTCCCGGCAAATATCAAATCAAAATAAAAAATCAAAAAACTAATTTTTCAAATTAAACAAATAAATAATAGAAAAACAGATTTTTCGTTGAAGCCCAACGTTGCGAACTTCAGTCTCATTAAAACGATATTTTTCCAGGATCCAAACACAAAATCGGTACGAAAATTGTCATGGTATTAAAATTTGACCAAACAGTTAATAGAAAAATGTATTTTTCGTTGGATCTCAACGTGGCAAACGTCATAAATTTTTTTATTTCAAAAATTTGTCGTAGATCGCTCTGAATAACATTGAACAAAAATCCTGAGCTCCGGGGAAGATAAAGAAAACATAATTTCGGTATGCATTTCAACGATTTCTCTGGACACGATATATTGATGATTAGAAAAAAATGTATCAATTATTCTGAAGCGAGGATCGATCTCGTGAATGAGTCACGTGCTCGCGCACAAGCTACAACGCACTCTCGTACGATGTAAATTCTCATTAGTAGGTACACGATGGTTTTTAGCTTGTGACAAGTACGATACACAAATTAGCATATTCAAATACATATAGATATATCAATGGGTCTATGAATAATTCTGCACTTGCACACGAATTCACTTATTTATTTCATACGTCTTAGGTGGAAAATGAATTGCATCGACCCCGTCTCATGGGGCATATGTGGTTAAGGTCCGAGAGCACATAAGAGATACAGACTTTGATGCCAAGAGGCTTCCTCGAACCTTCGCTCCTTTCTCTCCGTTGATTTACGCGACCAAAGAGCTCCGTATCCATACAAAGGACGTTTCGTCTCAAATTTCATTTTTCCCTCATCCCTGGAAATTAATTTTTCCAAAAAAAAACCCAAAAAGACGATTCAATGGGTTTAGAAAAATCCACCATTTTCCGCAATTCTTGAAAATATTTGAAAATTCCTTTTTCTACATTTTGAAACTCGAAGACGAACGCTCCATAGCGACCCCATACAATGAAAATATTTCAATCTCCATGGGTCAGACGATAAAACGTAAAAACGTATTTTTTGATAATAATTTTTTCGGAAACCCAACAAAATCTGTTCAAGTTGACAAAAAATACGATAAATATCTTCAGCCACAACGAGGCCCATTGGTTTTGACAACTTCGAGAGTGAAAAGTTATTTTCTTTCACGGTCAGAGCGTGTGGCGTCAAGGATCATGAATAAAATTGTTCCAAATGATTTTTTTCAAAATGAATCGAATGGATTCGTGAATTAAAAAAGGAACGAATCATTTTATTTATTTTTTTTCTCCCATTTCGTGGCATTACGTCGATGCAAACTTCAGGCTCATTAATGGGGACCATTGTACAAGAAGGACCCATACACATGTCATAGGGGAAAATGATGGAAAGTTACTGTCGCACTGATATTTTGATTTTAGCAACAAAATAATTCGTACAAGTGCCAAAAACCCCGAAGCAGGCATTTCGCATAGAGAGCCCCATACATTCCCCATGAAATGATAAGGGAAATCGCTGCTCGACGAACACGCGTCGAAATGGAATCACAAGGCACGCAAAATTTTGTTTCTGAATTGTTGTTTAAATTTCGAAAAAGTTAATTGAACGTGAAACGCCCCATATATGTCGGGAGAGTGACAGAGAAATGCGGAGGCTGCAGGCCAGACAGTCAGAATATCGACGCTCTTCATGAATGGGGAGTCCGACCCGAGGAAGTGCATTTCAAATCTTTCTCTCTCTTTCTCCTTCTCTCGTGGAGCATATTTTCCGTTGTAACTGTACCGGTCATTTAAATGTCTCTTTAAACGCGTATATTACCGAATGAACGTAAAGTGGGCGCTCCCCTCGCCATCGCTTTTCTCGAAGACTCGACAAAAGGGCATCTCAGCAATAAGGCGAATATGTATCGACTATCATTGTTGAACGGAGATGTCAGATACGAAGAAAGAGAAACGAAGCACAAGAAGAAAATGATGGTCTTAATGATTATTATCGTGAGGACGATTATGATGATGATGAAAACTGTATGTATTTTTGTGGTAGGGTAGAACGTCTACCGAGTCGTGCCACCCGAAGACTTCGACGTACGTCTAAACTTAGACGCACCTCCGCATAACTGTGCCTAGTTCCTACCCTCTCGCCCTCTTTCTCTCTCTCTCTCTCTCTCTCTTTCACCGTCTCACTCTTTTCGTGTGTAGCCAACGAAAGATGCAACGCAGCGAGAAAACGTTCGGAAAGTCGCGACTTATTGTTTTATTCTTATTCGGAAATGTATTTGTGTTGTCTTTTTTTTGTTTTCATGCTGTATGTTTACATGGTTCTCATGTTTGTTTTGGTATCGGGTGATTCGTCTGCCGACGTGTCGTGCGAAAATCGATAAAATAAATGGACACGGAGGTCGAAATAAAATTGGCGAAAACAGGGGAAAGATAAATTTCATGAAAATAAAACTTTGAATTATACGTTGGCGCGGATTGAATGAATAAACGGAATTTAAGCGGAAAATATAAACGATATCGGACTTGGAGACAATTCCGGGGTAAAAAAAAGTTTCTCTATGTATTAAATTAGATGCTTCTCTCGAAATAGGTTGAGAAATTTTTTTTCTCTTTTAATGGCACATATGCTGATTCCTTGAATGTGTTTTTTTTTTTATATATCATTCCTTATCGTAGCTCGTACCTTTTTGATGGCTTCCAGCGCCGCTTTAGCACACCGAGCATGAAGATTAGTAGCGCTGTGAGAATTCCCAGGCAAAAAATGAGATCTCTGGCTCCAAGGAATAAAAAATCCAACGATTAAAGTCACCGAGACACTAATTAAAATCACGGAAACACCTGCTTCGCTCTCACGATACGATCAAACTTTATTTTCTAAATTGTTTCATAAACTCCCTTTTTTCCTTTACTTTTGAGTTTTTAATTATCTCCTTTATTTGATCCCGCACTTATCACGACTATGTTGAATTTTTATTTCTTCTAATTAAGTTAAGTCTGAACGCTCGGTTCGGACTCGATCCATTCGTATCTGCGACTCGTTCATCCTTCCGACCTCCTCTCCATCTACGTTCACATTTTTTTTTGTTATTATTATCCCAAAGGACTCGTGATTTAATGGAATTGATTGAATCATCGTTTTAGGACACAAAATTGTCCCGAATTTCCTTCTTTTCTAATTTTTCAGAATCTCTTTTGACAGCTCAATGTGCTTGAGATTTTTTCAATTTTTTGGATCGTGTTTATTCGATAGAAATCCTATTCGTTACGTTTCATCGTTTCATTGTATTTTTTGTTTAGTTTGTCAAGGCTGAATGGCTCGGTGGTAATTTCTAGTGAGATTTGAATCTCATGCAGGTGTACTTTTTCTTTTGGGTCTGACACTGTTCCCTCGTGTGTAAATACGGTTATAACGAGTTCTCGGAGTTAGATGCGAGCTTAGTTTGCGTAGCTGTTTATTTAGACTTCAAATAGAGTCTCATCGCGTACAGCGAGAGGCATAAGAGAGAGAGAGAGAGAGAGAGAGAGATAGAAATGGAGATGAAAAAATGATTGATAACTCTCGATAAGATAGAAAAGAAGGCCAAAATGCGATTAATTTCAATAAAAAACAGTTGCCCGAAGCTTTCGATATGAAACTTGACTTGGGAAGTTTGTGGATTCAGAAATTGGTTGAAAATATAGAGAAACATTAGAAAAGTTTTGTTTGCCGATCAAAATTCTTTGAAATTCAATAAAAATATAAATTGCCATGAAAATTTCGTTAAAGTTTCAAAATATATTTGAATCCTTGATTTGTATTCGATTTACCTTTCAAAAAAACATCGCGATTTTTTAATAATGAGAAAAAGAGAATTACTGTTGAGTTTTCATTTTTTTTCTTTCCACGAAATGTCATTAATTTGTTTTTAATTATTATTGTAATTATTGTGATAATAATAATAATATTCTTAATTACTGTAATTATTGCTATGAATATTTCATGCGCCAACGTAGAAAATACTGATGGAAATAAAAGAAGAAATCTAATGTAATTCCGAACGTACTTTCCCGGTAGTTCAATTAGTTCCACGATCATTCCGCGCGAACAATAAATCTTAAAGTTGGTGCAAACTCTATAATTACAGTTTGTGTGTGGTTATGTTTACGTGCGATCGACGATATCGGAGCTGTTCCGATTTAACTTGAACTCTTGTCCCGAAATATAAAAACATGCACCATTTTTCCATGCAATATTTATTATTGTTGTTATTATAAATATTATTAATATTTTAAGCCACAGACACGAGTAAACTTGAGCATTGTTTTGTTTTTCGTACACGGTAAATGCAATTTTTCATGTAAGACGATATTTAATCGAAGACGATTGATTTGATCAAGACAAGGACGTCGACAAAATATTCATATGCATATATATATTCGTGTCGACGTGTGTTTCTAAACCGAGATCTTGTCAATTCCATTCCAGCTGACCTCCAAGAGCCGAAGCTCCGTTACGTCAATTTCAAATTGATTCGAGATAACTGTTTTTTATTCATTGTTATAAAGTAATATCAATAAGGGAATAGTTAAAAAAATATCTCGAATCATAAAATCAGTTTATGACGATCGATCGAATCGTTTGGAATTGTTTGCTTATTCGCTTTAACGAGTTTTATTTTTTCACACCTCAAAAGCCTACTCTTGGATTTAATGTCGGAGATACGATGTTTTTATCGAACGCGTTTTGACACCACATAAAGAGAAAGAGAGAGAGAGAGAATTGTCACGAACAAATAATTGACACGCGCGCACGGAACGAGCACACCGGCAGCTCGCTGAGCACCAACTAAACCGAGGAGAAATTCTCAACGCTCAACTGGCCAAGAGACAGCAGCGCTCGAACCACACGAGGTTTCTGCTTCGCGAGCTCCGCACGGGCATTTCTATTTCCCCCACCACTCTCGCTCTCCTTCGCTATACTTCGTACAGTGCCGTGGCCATTCCCGAGCTCCCCCGGTTTCGTTTTCGGGAATTCGACCGAATTCTTAGAACGTTCTTCGGATACTAGTGAATTTTTGTTCCTAAACGTTACAAATTTTAGCTGTTCGCGTCGGAAATGTGATTTTTTATTCGTCATCCAATCAAATTCTTTGTAAAGTTAATTTACTGAATTACAACACTTTTTCTGTTTTTTTCTTAACCTTTCAACATGCGAATAAGATCGAAAACACCTTCCTAGGGAAATATCAAAAACATAGCACGTGGATAATTTTTTTTTCTCGAAATAGTCAACCCCTCGGTTCGTGAAGTTTAGCAAAAGGGAAGTTGTCGCCTTCCGACTATAAGCTGAAGTACACGTACCGGGAAAAAGCCAGGAATTGTGCGATTGAACATTTGATTCTCGATCTGCCTTCACTCACGAATATTTGACACAATTTTTTTGTGAAAACGACAGCGAAAAGTCTCTTTCTTATAAAATTGAAACTAGCACTTTGCAGTATAACCGATAATCCCGATAAGCCCAGCCATGGACCCAGGAAATATTTTTGTTTTCGAAATAACAATACCGACGCCGCTGTATAACTATACGTTCGGTCGAATGGCAAAAAAGGTGGCCACAGAGTTCGCGTCGTCGGGCGCTCTCATAACATCGGTTTGTGTTTGTGTTTATTCTCTTCGATCCCGGTGCATATACAATTAGTGAACATTTTCGAAAGTTCAGTAGGTATTTTCATCTCGTGAAAATTGAAAAAAACGTCGAAACTAATGACGATTATGAAAACATAACCTAAAAAAAAGTTGAAAAGCGTCGAAGCGATTCTTTATTCCGAAAATACGATTGAAAAATGTCGTTTCGTTCGAAAGCCGATGCATCAGGAAGGTTTGTCGGTAAGTAACGAGGATGCCTCGTACATGTTCTCGTGCATTGAATAGTGTTATTGCACGAGTTCTCTGCTGTGCGTAAAAAATTCACTGGAGATAATAAAAACGTTTCATTACGTCAATTGTGATAGTCCCTAGACAAAAGCCTTATGAAGTCAAACAATTCGTTGGGACAAAGTGCTTTCGCGTTAAACATGGAACGATCCCGATCCTGCTGACGTCTCCGTGTAGTGAGACAAAATGGTCTTCGCCATGTCGAATTATCCCCCTTCTCTCTCTCTCTTTCTCTCCCAGAGTCTCAGTCGTTTCTTCATTATTTGCCGATGCAGATGCACGGAGAAAATTCCTGCAGAGAGACGAGATCGAGAGTCTCAACAACATAGAGCCACGGAAGGATCGACGTTAATTAGTGGTTCAAATTACGAAAGAGACAAAGACAAAGAGAGAGAGAGAGAGACAGACAGAGAGAGAGAGGAGAGAGAGGGAGAGGGACACAAGGGAAATATTCGCGACGACCTCGAGCATCATTGTTTGATCAGTTCCGGCTCGTTTCGTTCATCGCCGACATCAAATGAGCGCTCGCTCCCATAATTATGTTATTATAATCCGATAAATTTAATTACGATAATGAGATCATCAATAGAGATCATCTCCCAGTCGGGAGAAATTGTTTCAATCTTTCCCACACTCATGTACAAAGCACTTGCATCCCCTTCAACTATCAACAAAAAATAATACGCAAAAAAAAAATCGAAAAACCCAAAAAGTTTTGACACAAAAAATAGCGATGACCTCAAAAAAACATAAAATTGGATGCATTGAATTTTTGTCGTAAATTTTTTTTTTTTTTCATTTTCCTGGAATAAGTTTTCATCAAACTGTATACTATGGATTCTCAACCAGTTATTATTATTTGACAGATCGTACCTACTTTCGCACTCTTGTAACCTATTAAATATTCTTTTATGGGAAGCTATAAACCTGAGTCTCGTCCCATTGAGCTTGTGTACCACATTTGGCTCTTGGGCGGTTCGAACCTCCATTTTCCCCCCATCATACCAGTCGACCACGGATGCAAGGTGCACACGTTCATCGATTTTTCGCGTTCTTCGCTTACCAGTGCACTCCACCCCCGCACGACGACAGCGCAGTGCAACCGCTGCAAGAAAAATACTGCGAGACTCGTCCAGAAAATTCCACCCTTCATTGCCATATTTTTCACTCCATATCTTGCCCGTTATTTATCTCGCTCTCGGTATATTTTGTGCCAATAAACAGTGCGTCTCATTCCCAACAATATCGCGCCCTCGAAAGTCAACAATTGCAGACAATTTATATGACTACGAAAAAAAGAAAAACAAGAGACCAAAAAGAAATTCTGTGAAAAATCGTGGTTTTTTTCCTGTTTCCTTGCAAAATCTGTTTCCAAAAAAATACTGAAGGATATTCATCCAATTCGTGAGAATTCAAATTGGTTCATTACTATGAAATTTCACAAATTTTCGTAAAAACAAATATAATAGGAACAAATTTATGACGACGAAAAAAAAGGCGAGAAACAAACCAAAATTCTGTAAAAAATCGTGACTTTTCTTTCTGTTCTCATGCAAAATCTTAATTCATAAAAGACTACGACGTTCATCCAATTTGCAAGAATTTTCATTCGTCCATGTTACGTCATTTCCCATCAAAGCAGAATTGGTAAGTTGCTCAAATTAAAATTTAAAAAAATGGAACCACAACGAATCAGTCATTTAAATCGATTATTAATTTTTTTTCGTATTGTTTATGTTCAAGGTTACGAGAGAAAAAAAAGTGTATGGAGCTACGAATCCCTACAACATAAATATGTTTCTGAATATGTTTATTTCTGCAATTCAACTGCAGTGATAATCGAGAGAGAATCAATTATTCCCAACGACGGCTTTATGGTCTCCGTGGATGTTGACCCCCCGGGGGACTCTTTATCCTTTCATAAATTAATAAGAAAAATAAAAAACAAATTCTTTAGCGGCCCTGCAGTACCAAGAGGGCAGCGAATCCAGCAGCACAAGAGACGACTATCGAACGATTGAATCGAACGATGTTGCATGCTGTATGCACACATGTGACGACGATACAATGACCTAAAATACTTTCCACGTCCAATTGCCCTTATTGGTTGATGACAAATCCTTTGTGTGCTCTATCAGTTGCGTGAGTTCGAAAGACAACGAAAAATTGAAATAAAAATAAAAAGTCTTTTATTTTTCTTCAAATGACAAGCTTTTTCGAACAAAACGTGGAGCTCGTGGATGGAAACGGACTCGATATCAAGAGACTCGGCAGAGTCTCCGAACAATTAGATTTGACACCATCGCCTGCATGCGCGATACTCATCCGATATATTATCTCCGAATAAAGTGAATTTGTGGAGAGGGGTAGACATCTTCTTCAATTACAAAGCACAGGCGTAATGTCATGGTCTGAAAATTGAACTGAAGACTGATTAAGTTAGTACCCGTCGATAGAGCCATAAATAATCACGAATGATGCCGTAATTGCTGAGATGAGTTTGCACAGGTCTTGGTACATCTAAGTTCTTAGAATTCAATGGTCGACCAACTCCGCATCGAACGCTCTATATATTTGGAGTATCGCGACTTACTCAAGCCCCGCGGGACTGTGAAGAAGTATAATAATTAATGTCGAATATGAATCGTTCGTCCACGCGCTTCGTTAAAGAACCATGGCCGGGCAATCAAATCTTTTATTCGTTTGTTATTACATTATTAAGGGAGTGTTTACTTTTATTTTTCTCTCATTTCAAAATAATAAATGAGATTTCGAGGAAATTGGCACTTTTCCTATGAATCGAAAGAAAAAAAATGTGATTCCGGCCAGGATCGAACTGGCGGCCTTCTGCGTGTAAAGCAGACGTGATAACCGCTACACCACGGAACCAACGCGATAAGTAAAACCTCAATATTTTATATAAAATTAAAAATTAGTGATGATTGTGAAAAAAAAACCGAAAGGGCTGTTTAGTGATTTGGAAAAACATTTTCTGTTCAGACAACTCATTAATTCATCCCATGAGAAAATAGTTACAGTAACTTGAACTTTTTGGAACTATGGAGGAATTCAAACTTGACATTATTCCAATTACCGGCCGATAGTAACTTTTGCTCAACCGGCTGAAACGAAAACCAGGTAAATTTTTATCGGAGTAGGGGCACTGATTAGTTTTCTTTCTTCTTTTCCGATAGTGATCGCGGTTCAAAATTGATCATGCAGTAATTATGTCGCGCAACGCTGGCGTAATCCGAATTTTATCACATACACACGCGCTGTACGACCCAGCAAACAAAATACCGGTGCCCGCAAAACTAGGGGAAATCATGGAGAAATCAACACATTAATTACGAAGTATCAATAAAATTAACAACTCTTTCACAGTTTTTTTCAACTTTCAAATTCTCTCGAACGATTCTCAAACAGTTAAGAAAATAACGAAAGTGCAAAGTCCATTTTTCGAGGAGATACAAAATATAGGGGCCAACCCCACACCCAAAATAAAAATTAATTTTCCCGAAAAACAATCAACTCTCGAACGATTTTTCTTTACTCTCGAACCCTCTCAAACGATTCTCAAACGATTTGCTCTAATTAAATTTTTAAATAATAACTTCGGGGGGCCAACTTCACGGAGGTTTCACGTTAGCTCACATTTGTGAAAAACTTATCAAGTTTTGGTGAATAGTACCTATAGCCAGAGATGAATAGGGAGAATTATGCCGTTCGAAAAATTACAATGAAACGAAATTTTTTTTATGGCGGTGCCAACTTATAGCGAAAAATGGTCGACGTTTATCAAAACAGTCGATAAAATAGAGTTTTCCAGTGTATAATTTTGTAGTTTAGCCTGTTGATTACATTCGAACAATAGTTTTCTATTTGTCCGTATCTCTGTCTTTCATTCTTTATTTATATTTTTAAAGATATGTAGCATGCCCCGTTTCACCCATTTGTAATATTTACATGTTGCTCAGCCACATTATACATGTGCCAGTTCTCTGTCGAGCGGATCGGGCTTCTGCAAGTGCAACCGAGTAAAAAAACATCTACGGTAGCTTCACTAGCTGGCCGCTACGGAAAAGCGATGCTCTGTAGGAATCACTTGACCCCACATACAGGTTCTGTATACTTGGCAGATGAATTTAATAAATTGTTTAATCACTGGTATAGTTTTGAAATCATTTGGGGAAGTTAATGACACCAATATGATAGTTTATTACACAATAGTTTACTAATAATTAACAAAAGTTCTTTAGGCGTATACTTGGCAGAACTGAAATTAAAATGATGATTTTTTTTTACTGAATAAAAAATTAATTTTATTTTTGGGTAGAGGAGGTCTGGTTTCCTAGGAACTTAGTGCCCTGATTTCCCCTAGAATTACTGAGCACTTCAGGTCCACACAGTGCATATGTGCGCGATATACATGCACAGACGATATGCGCAATGCATCTGCTGAGTTCCTAGGAAACCAGACCTCTTCCACCCAAAAATATTTAATTTTCAATTCAATAATTACGGTATAAAAATGCCTTCGCAAACTATTTCAACATCACCACCTTCATTCCCAAACGAATTCCTGTCGGATAATATAAAAAAATTATCATTTTTATTCCAGTTCTGCCAACTATACGCCCAAAAAACTTTTGTTAATTATTAATAAACCATTGTGTCATAAACTATCATATTGGTGTCATTAACTTTCCCAAACGATTCCCAAACTATACTAGTAATTAAACAATAAATTTATTGAATTCATTTGCCAAGTATACAGAACCCTACATACAGCATTGGAGATCCCACTATTCATCTTACCGATACGGCGTGGTGCTGGTATTTGATTCCAGTACCGTCGCCACACCGTGGTGGTAGGTGGTACCGCGTTCCCAACAGTACGCCCAGCATGTATAAATTTCGGAGTCGCCGTTCGAACGTTACGAAAAAGGTTCCTGATATACCGAGTAATCTGAAAAAGTGTTTCTCATAGTTATCCGAGTACTGGCGCTGTAACAGTGAAATTCGAGCTGGCGCGACGTCCAGTTAGCCAACCTACGAGAAAGCACCAAATCTGAGCTTAAGATGGCCGCCAGAGCTCGTTCAATTCCTGACGCGCTAGCACTACTGTTTCGTACGTGCTTTTGATTATCTATAGTATATACAGTGTTTGGCACCCTTGTTCCCCTCTCCCTGTCCCTAGTCCCTCCCGATCGGCCCGTCGTGGGCGCACGAGAAGATATTTTCATGTCGCGTTTTTGTTTCGCCGAATTAAAAGCAAGTTATCCGTCATCAGCGAACATCGGGCGCTATCAGTGTCGAAGATAGTGTATCGGTAGTGTATTGGATTCGGGATATACGGTAGATCTGACCTCCGTCCAAGATCGTTGACTCGGGACGTTCTCTGGGTAGCCCCTTTGGTGTATTCGTCAATGTGTGCCACGGACTGAATTTGCATCATTTTTCCCTTTCTTTTTCTTAAGTTTAGTTTTCTTTTTTTATGTCGCGACGTGATTAACGAGTGTTTCGTTAGTTGCGAGAAAAACTCGGACGGGCGAGGGTAAACCGAGGGATAAGAACAAACAAACAAAAAAACAATTAAAAGTGCGAAGTTTTCGCCGTAATCACTGAATCGTCATGATGAAGAGCAACGCTTTGCCGAAGAAAGAAAACAAAATGCGCATACGTGCTTTTCCGGTGAGTCTTCGAAACCAACAACGCTCTCTTTCCTCTCCAATTCACCCTCTGTTATTCTAGTCCTTGTTCATTGCGCGCTCTTCCCGAACACTCTTTTCCTTCCACTCGCGATGTTCCATCGATCTGGCATACGTTATTGACAACGCGTCAACAAACATCTTAGCCGAATTTCATCGTGAACGTTGCGCTCCAAAACTGCCATTTTTCGTTTAATAAATTAAAGTAAACATTTTTTTTGTCTCGTTTATGGGCACTGACAAACTTGTTAAAAATTCATACTGCAAGAAATTAGTACATTCCAACGGGTCTTAATGGCAACGACTTTTGGTATCGAGCGGCAAAGTCAAGAGTTTGAAAGAACTGTCAGTGTCATGGTTTGTCAATGAAAAATCTAAACGACTATGATGCAGCTCCTAAAAATTAGTTTGACGGTTGCCATAGCAGCCAAGAAGATTAGCGAACCAAAGAGCTTCTTTCAATTTTTCTTTGTTTCTCTCTTTTGCCTCCTTTTCTTTCCTTAAATTTCAAAGTTGCTCGGAGCCTTCGGCCAAAATTATTGAGTCTGAAATGTAACTTATAACGGTACAAAATTGTTGACGAGTTAGCCAGTGAAAATGGCCACAGAGGTTGTTCGCAGTGTCAAATTACGTCCAAGCTCGACATTCTAGGTTGTCTCGATGCTTGTCAGTGGTTTGTTTCGCGATGCCAAACACGAAGCTAGTGCCTAAACCATTTTAACTCAAACTGTCAAATTTTCATACCCCTATTTCAACGACCCATAAAAAAAAGAAAAAAAACCACGCACAGATTTAGCTTCGGAGTTCAGAAAATTCTACAGTCTTTGGGAGCCTGCTAAATCGTCATGGAAACTAGCTCCAGTGGCGCAATTTTTGTTCAGAATCACCCGATTCTGCCGGGTGAGGTTACCCCCGGCTCTGCGTTGTGTCAATCCGGTTCAAAAATCTTCGTTATTCCTCAGCCTCTCGTGAGAGCCGTTGCCTTCTTCATTTATTTCTAGATTTATTCCAACTTAACCCATACCCTGCACCATTTCTAATTTCGTTCTTTCATTCTCTCGCTCATTTCCTCACTTCACTCCATTCTAAATCATCAAAAGCACAGTTTTTGCCATTCCGCAATAATTCGCTATCAGCGTTCGTTGAAAAATGTTAAATTTGTTAACGGACTCCTTATCGATCATCAAAACTATTTAGATTCTGTGAGAATCATTGAAACAACTATGATCCAAAATTGACACGACACTTTTGGATCATCGTGTCCTTTGTTAATCATAATTACAGTTTTTCCCTTCGTTTCATTTAATTTGGCATCAACTACACGTTTCGTTCAGTCGATTAATGAAATGATAATTGCAATGTTATTACCTACAGATGACCATGGATGAAAAGTACGTGGAAAACATTTGGGCATTGCTTAAAAATGCGATCCAGGAGATCCAGAAAAAGAACAACTCTGGTCTCAGTTTTGAAGAACTTTATAGAAATGCGTACACCATGGTACTACACAAGTATGGGGAAAGATTGTACACCGGTCTGAAAGAAGTCGTCACTCAACATCTTGAGAACAAAGTTCGCGAGGACGTTCTACAGTCTCTACACAACAATTTCCTACCGACTCTCAATCAGGCATGGAACGATCACACAACTTCCATGGTCATGATCAGAGATATACTTATGTATATGGATCGTGTGTATGTTCAACAAAACGACGTCGATAACGTTTACAATCTTGGTCTCATCATATTCAGAGATTTGGTTCGTTACATTTCACATTATTCTCACTCGTTCATTCTTTTTTCTGCATTTTCAACTTGTTTGTTCGATATTTTCGAGCTTGCTCCATCACATTTATTTGCCTTTATCGAAATTGGGCATAAATATTCTCGAAATTTCAAGGTATTCGTCAAGCTATTGAAAAACATTTATCAAATATTGAAAATTTGAGATTTTGTGTTTATTCCTCGGAGCTAATTTCGATTGACAAGTCAGAAATTTCGTTGTGCTCCAACAGACCATTTTGACAGAATATTTTTATGAAAAATCTCTTTGATAAATTGTTCTCTGCGTCACGACTAAAATCAAAATGTCAAATATGTTTTACATGCTCATATTTTTTTCTCCGTGAAGATCAGCATTGATGAGAGCTCTCGCTCGCACGAGTTTACGATCTTACCCGATATTCCGTTTTGCAGGTCGTCAGATACGGTTGCGTCAGAGATCACCTGCGCGAGACGTTATTAGGAATGGTAGCTCGTGAAAGAAGAGGCGAAGTCGTGGATCGCATAGCAATCAAAAATGCGTGTCAAATGTTGATGATGTTGGGTATCAATAGCCGGCTGGTATACGAGGAGGATTTTGAGAAACCGTTTTTGCAGCAGAGCGCTGAGTTTTATAGGGTACAGAAAATCATTTGATCGAGAATTTGGTCAAAATTTAATGCCAAACGGACGAAGAGCCATGGAAAATGTTACGATGAGTGCAATTAATTATTAAAATGAACATTTTTAACCAATTTCTGTGATTTTCCCTCAAAGATGGAATCGCAAAAGTTCCTGGCAGAGAATAGCGCGTCCGTATACATAAAAAAAGTTGAAGCCAGGATTGCCGAAGAATCAGAGAGAGCGAAGCATTACTTGGACGAATCGACCGAATCGCGAATAGTCGAAGTTGTCGAAGTGGAGCTCATTAAATTACACATGAAAACGATAGTCGAGGTAAAAAGCAAAACAAAATCTCACCAAATATCCTCGCTTCTTCCTTTGCCGTTATTCGCGAGTATAATTACATCGCTGAGCTTGTTTTTTTCTTGTCTATAGATGGAAAACAGTGGAGTTGTCCACATGCTCAAAAATTTGAAAACCGAAGATCTCGGCTGCATGTGCAAACTCTTTCTGAGAGTCCCAGACGGTTTACGCACCATTTGCGACTGCGTGTCGCAGTTCTTGAGGGAACAAGGTCGTGCTATGGTCCAGGAGGAACAAGAATCCAACACAAACGCCGTACACTTTGTTCAAAATCTTCTCGATCTCAAAGAGCGCTTCGATCATTTTCTACATCATTCCTTCCACAACGACAAATTATTCAAACAGATGATCGTCTCGGATTTCGAATATTTTTTGAATCTCAATTCCAAAAGCCCGGAATATCTTTCTCTTTTCATAGACGACAAATTGAAGAAAGGCGTTAAGGGGGTAAACTTTTACTATCCTCGGAGAATAAAAACTTTTTACAATTCCTGCATTTTTCTCATACTTTTTTGTTTTTTTTTTTTTTCAATCCAGATGTCGGAACAGGAGATCGAAGGAATACTCGACAAGACAATGGTACTCTTCAGATTCCTCCAAGAAAAAGACGTTTTCGAACGCTATTACAAACAACACTTGGCGAAGCGTCTATTATTGAATAAATCTGTGTCGGACGATAGCGAGAAAAACATGATCATGAAACTGAAGGTAAGTCGAAATGAGTTTTTCATTTTTTATCGAAATTCCGAAGCCTCGAAATCTTTATTGTCATTGCCGTCCGGTGATAATATCAAAAGTCGCGGCAGCGGCTCGACGCCAAGAATTAAAAAAAAAGCGTCGAGTTTGCCGGCCGTACTCTTATATACAGTAAAATAGGCATTTTATAACATCACAGAAACTTTAAATTGTTCGTACGGAAAAACGGGGCGACAGACAATTTTCATATCAGAATTGAATTTTCTATGATTTCTTATCTTTCGAACGAGCCTTTGAGAATGACTGAAGAACCGAGTGCGAGTGAAAAATCACTATTTTCATTGCTTCATGTCCATGAAATGTCGAATCTTTGTGAGTGATGAAAAAAATGTCTTGGGTATTGCCCGAGCAAGATATTAAGGAAGAATATAAGAGTGTCATAGCTTCAACAGTCGCAGGGCGCATTTAGCGGTGACCCGGATGTGCTGAGTGTGAAAAAACGACTGGTTCGACGATCGATTGAGCCGGGGGTCCCATTCCTTCGAATCACTGAGACAAATCCCAAAGAAAAAATGATCCAGCAACCTTAAAAAACCTTCCTGTCGAGTAGTCCGCGAGATTTTGGGCAAAGTGAGTGGTACGCTCTGTAAACCATGTCGGGAACATAAATATCGCTCGAAGCAGCGCGTTCAGCGATTATAAATGTTGCCAACTGCCTCGCTCCCTCGCTCATGCATGCCCTGAAGTTCCGCCATGGTTTATCGAGGCTGGCACTTTACTTTTACAAATATTTCAATATTCGTTCAAACTTATCCCAGTGCAGGACTTCATGGCGCATGATTTTACAATCTGTGCTAAAATTAAATACAAACCAACATTATTGAGGATTTTCCATTTTTTTTTTTTTTTCAGACTGAATGCGGATGCCAATTCACATCGAAACTTGAGGGAATGTTTAAAGACATTACCGTCAGCAACACAATCATGGACGAATTCAAGGACCCCGTTTTTGCCTCCTCGGTAAATAAATAACATTACTATTATAATAATAATTAACTGCAATTTACGTCAAATCCTTCATCACCGATCCTCAAAGTTGCGATATCCCCAAGTTGTGTTTCCCCGTCGTACTCATTAATATTCTAATGAACTGTCATTAAATATTTTCTCATTAGCATTTCCTTTACTTTCTCGTATAATTGCATTTGTCATATTCGTGCCTTAAGGAATTAGTACAAATTCATTACTTCAATGACCCATTTTGGACTCGATGGGTTTGGAAAAGTCTTCAATTTATTTCTCATCTCTTTCAAGTCGTAAAATTCTTGATTCTATAGGGAGTTTTGGTTATCTGATGAAATCTTAACGGTGATGCGATGATTTTTTGTTCAATACTCCTTTCAAACGACTTCTCCATTTTTTGCGAAATTTTTCGCATTTTTGACGAATTTTTTTTTTTTTATTTACAAAGATGAACGTTCACGGAGTGGATCTCAGTGTTCGAGTACTTACGACCGGTTTTTGGCCGACGCAATCAGCGACACCGAAGTGCAGTATACCATTGGCGGCCCGAAATGCCTTCGACACTTTTCGACGCTTCTATCTTGCCAAACACACCGGTCGTCAGTTGACGTTACAGCCACAATTAGGCTCGGCTGATCTCAATGCCGTTTTCCATGGACCACGTAGAGAGGACAACGGCGCTCCTGGCATGGAAACACCATCCTCGACAAGTTCAATAAGCAATGGAAGTGCCAGCGCTAGTGGAAGTCTCCTCAGCCAACGAAGCAGCTGTAGCGCCACCGCGAGAAAACACATTATTCAAGTATCGACCTACCAAATGTGTGTTCTTATGTTGTTCAACAACAGGGACAAGCTCACTTACGAGGTACGCTATCCAATGCCAAAACATTCACTCTCTATTCTTTTTTATTTCCATGTTGAAGTTTGCATCGTTGCAAGCCAACGAAATTCTGTTTTTTCGGGAGCAGATCTCAAGATCCCTATTAAATAATGAATCAGAATAATAAATCGTTTTTTTTTTGAGGACCCAGAGAGAAAATTAGTACGAAAATTGTCATGGATTTTGAAAATTCAACCAAAAATTGATAAAAAATATTTTTCGCTGCACTCCAACGTTGGAAACTTCAGTATCATTTTTTATTCCCCATGCTTTACCCTTCACAGGAGATCCAAAACGAAACGGACATTCCGGTTAAGGATTTAGTTAGAGCATTGCAATCTCTTGCCATGGGTAAAGCTGCACAGAGAGTCCTCTTAAAACATCCGCGATCTAAAGAAATTGAACCGTCTCACTGCTTTTGCGTCAACGATAGTTTCACGAGCAAATTACACAGGTGAGTTTTCTTTTTGAATAAAGCAAACAATTTATCGCGAACGTTTGATTAACCATGATTTTCCATCCACGTGATTAATCCATTGCGTCGGTCCGAGATGAATACATATCTGTCACACGTTTTTCTCAAATTTCGGTAGAAAAACGGACGCTGGATCGCGTCAAAACTGCAATAATGAATTTTTGAGAAATAACTTAATTGCTTAATTCATCATTACTTCGTGGAATATCGCGGAAGACGTGAAAATTGTTTGAAATCTTTACCAACGTTCGGAAGCTGACTCCTTAAACATGATAATTCTCCAAAAAATTATTTGATGACTCGAACGATCGAGCTATCGAAAGATAAAGAAAAATACTTCGTTTTCGCCAAATATATTTATTTTTCCTTTTTTACAAAAGGGTCAAAATTCAAACGGTCGCAGCGAAAGGTGAATCGGAGCCTGAAAGAAGAGAGACGCGGAACAAGGTCGACGAGGACAGAAAGCACGAGATCGAAGCGGCTATCGTACGAATAATGAAGGCTCGAAAACGCATGGCAGTAAGTTTATTAAACTCCAGATAAAAATAATCTCATCGAAATAAATAGTCGCAATTCTTGGTGAATTTCTCTATTTAATTCAATGAATATTTTCACAACAGCACAACATACTTGTCACCGAAGTTACGGAGCAATTGAAAGTCCGGTTTCTACCTTCGCCAGTGATAATCAAGAAGCGTATCGAGGGTTTGATCGAACGCGAATACTTGGCCCGAACGCCTGAGGATAGGTAAGAATCCAAGGCCCACAAAATTCTAAAATTTTACTTTTTTCCACATCGTTTTCTATTTTTTATACGTTTCATTTTTTCTTAACATTTACAGAAAAGTTTACACGTACGTTGCTTAATCCTGAAATCGAAGTTGGATCTGTACAAACATGTGAGTAAAATCTAAATCATTTTTTTTCCCCCACAATTGCAAATCACAATTCCATCGTGGCCTCGAGTTAACGTTTTTAACATTTTTCCTCCATTTTTCCGCCACGCGTCTTCCCTAACTTGAAGTACAAATCTGACGGTCCAGAAGTTAGAAACAAAGTTTTTATACCAACGAATTCTATAATCAATCGTCGTTGAATAAAAGTCTCGAAGTTTCGATAAAATTTCAATTTTTAAACTGCAGCAACGTATTTTGTGAGATTTAATAATCGCGGGAATGAGAAAAATGCTGATGTTTGTTAAAGAAATAACGTTTTCCCTGAATAATTGAAGCAGGACACTACGATCAGTGAAATTGTGACGAATAGTGTTGCGTCCATCTCTGCGACTTCGATCGAACCATCCAAAAATTCTCAAAATCATGAATCCGATTTGTTGGTTTCAGAATCTGCCAGGTATGGACCGTAGTAAACCTGGTCCGCGAATAGCGTTACGATAAGTTCTAAGAATGATGAAGGAGGAAAAAAAATAAGATATTGTCAGTAAATATTATTATAACAGATTTAAATTATTCCAGACCTATTGACAAATATATACTTTTTACATGTTATTACCCCTCCCACGTCCTGAATCCTTAATCCCTTGATCGTCCCACTTAATATAGTAGGAAACTCGAATCGCTCGAAAATCAAATTATGGAGAATACTCGCTGTTCGGACCGTTCGCGATGAAAGCAAAACCAACAAAAATAGATAAGAGAGAAAAAAAACATGAGATGAGCTAGATTTACATTTATTTGGGGTGAAATGTGAGTGCGGATTTTTTGTTGCTCGAGCGGGTGTATGTGTATGTTCGTGCTAGGAAGAATGCGTCGGAATAGTTTGAATTACTGTCAAACACGAAAACAAAACACACACAAGAAGGAACAAGTAATTAAGAATGGGTCTTCATATTCACCGTATGAGGCAAGATGATTATAAATATGTATGAATAAATGTATTCATATATTTGAGTTCACCTTGATAAAGAAAAAAAATGCGACCGCAAATCAACGATTTCTATGAATTTTCATTTTATTCATTTCGTTCAGAAAATTTCTCTACAGATAACAAACGTCCCCGCTCGCAGGCAGAGCGTCAACATATCGTTCCGTTTATTCAGCGAAAAATCAACATTTTTCGTACTTTGTTGTAATTTTTCATGTGGCCAGAAGCAATTCTTGGATTTTCAGCCTCCCTTACCCCGATGACCAAATTATCAGACCCCGGAAGCATCGACGTGCCCGTCGGACAACTATAGTGGGTCAGTTAAATTTTGGGAATTTTTAGGCCTCATAATTGCCGTAGATAACTCTCAGGCGAGCACGCGATCTTTCCCTTAAGGTGATGGATCAGTCACCTAACCTCACCTCGAATTTTCGAAATGGAAATTTTCGGCCGTCGTTTCACTAATCAAAAAAAGACCCTGTCAGCGGACGTGGAAAAATGGCAGAAATACGCTGACAGGGCTTTTTTTTATTGATCAAACCGTGTCGAAGTTATCCAATTTCGAAAATTGCAGCTATCTCTCTCGCACTCACAGTGCCGAGATAGCGACTGATCCCGGTGTTACCGCGAATAGTCAGCTTTTTCGGTCCACGTCACGATACTACTGGAGATACAATACCCGAAAATGTAAGTAAACACTGTACGGAACGGTCACATCGAAGGATGTATATATGCAAAGGCACCAGATGCGGTTTGTATCAATTTTGAAGAAAATTCAGTTCTCTGCTACAAGCGATCATGTTTCTGGGCATGTTGGCCTTCAATTTAATGGCTGTTGCATTTAAAATGTATTTCTTGCCAGAACCGTGGTAAATAAAAAAATTGGCGCGACAGTCAGGCCGAATATTGTCTTTTCCCTCCGTCGATCGAAAGATTACGTATTTTTCACCATTCTATAATCTAGTACGGTGCACTCCCACTACGAGAATCATAGCGGTACTACTTTACCCGGTGGCTCGGGAGAGCCTTGAGTTTTTCTATTCGCGCAAACGCCTGTCGCTCTGCGTGTACGACGGTCGTGTGTCGGCAGTGTGTTATGTGTCTTTCCCGTTGCCTGGCTGCCATCGTATCGTCCGAGCCCCACGGGTTGTCCGGTAAAAACAAGAGCGAAGCAATAATAGTAAAAAACAAAACAAAACACCAACGAAAATTGTGCATGCGATTGTAACATTATCGGTGAATATGTGCACGATGAACATCTTTTGACTAATTTATTTTAACGCGGGGGATGTGAGGATTTACGTGATGTTCACTCAATGATTACAAACTCGGGGGTGTGTTCGTAAACGTGATTTTTCAGGTTCGCTCTTTCGCTGTTGTTTGATCGTTACTTTATCGATAACGGTATAGGTGAAAATTGAATGAAAAGTATGACGATAAACAAATCCGCACATAGAATATCTCTGGCAGTACTGTCAATCTTGTCACACGCTTTTTTTTCACTTTCCCTCCATCTTTTTTCTCTATAATTACGAGACGTGCACGCTATCGTGCCTGAATAATAACAAGTGTTATGACATCGAACTACTATAGAAGTGTGTGGGTTCACGGATTTACCGTGGTATTTTTTCAAGATTCGAAATTCGATAAACCGCGGGAAATTGGTCGCTGAAATTATTATACCGAATGAAAAAGAAAAAAAAGCATTCTTCCGTTTTGTGGCAAATTTTCTATACCGAGGGTGTGTCCAGATTTTACGGGAATTCCTTTTTTCTCATGCTTATCGCGATAAATGAGGTGGTCATGCACTAAGAATTTGTGTACATTGATATTTCACATTTGCATCGACAAGTTTATTTGTAACGTCGATATTGTTGGCGAATTTTATTAATATTCGAATAAGAATGGAATTACTCGATGAATAAAAATTCGTCAGTACAACCGAACCCAGTGGAAGCAATCAATTAACAATTTTTTGAGGTTATGTCAGATCCGTGGGGTCATTAATTTCAATCTCCCCGAAGCAATGTGCAATGTAGTCGATGTTTCAACCATCTGGGCATATCCTAAATTCATGTCAACGTATCACAAGATCCCGTTTTCGATGTGTGAGTGACATTTTAAGGCATTTGGCGCACGAGCTTGTTTCTTATTTTAAACCCTCCAACGTTGCGTCACATGCGACGATTTCGAATTGTCTCTTATGCGTGTTAATATACGTATATCTATATATACTCACGTGTTCGAGTACATTAATATTCGCGTGTGCATATGTACACATATTTACTGCGATCCCCGGCTAAACAAGTTTTCCCCGAGTCTGGCGAACTGCGAAATACTGAAAACGCTACCTCACTTGAAACTTTTCACGCGGTTTATAAATAACAATCGAGATTTTAAGCAAAAAGCTTGCAGCCCTTGTTGCATATCTGGGACTAAAAAATACGGAATATCGCCGTGTTTTTTGCAAGACAGAAGACACACGACAATGGCCGATGTCAACGCCAAGGGGATTGCGAATACAAAATTAGACTTTTCTCTATTTTTCAAGCTTGACCTTCACAAAATGATATCTCGCGCATATCATTCTCTTGGTTGTTGCAAAATAAAGAAATCACTGTGCTGGCAAGTCTCTTCATGTAAACAGAACCTCACGACCAAAAATATTATGGGGTTGACACGAACGCCGCTCTAGAACTCATGTCCCGCGTAAACAGTGCACAAAATTCAAGATCATCCCCCGACTCGAACTCTGTCACGCTTATTCCTCACTTCTATTCCCCCCGGCTACTTTTTGCACTTCTAAAGAACAGAAAATAATGTTTCCAATACGTAACGAAAAATTTTATTCGGTTATCCCGAAAAATTCCGAAAATTTGAGGCCAAAGGGAAAGAATATACTTTTTTTTTAGGAACTCGATATCCAACGGACTCTGCAACTGAAAATAGTCTCCAATCAAAAAGATCGACACTACTTTCAGAAAATCCTTCAAATTTCGTCCAACGTGCAAGTCCCGGGTAATTTAATCGACCAAATATTTTTCAATCACGACCAATGTGTGATCCTCAGAGTGGAAAATGATTTTTTTATTTCCTGTATAAGATTTTAGTCGCGTTGGATAAACTGCAAGCTAAATCGTCGGATTTGGCATCGCGGTAGCTAGTCACACGTTCCGGGAGAGCATCAGCTTACGTAATTCCACGTGCTCGCTGCTTTTGCTGCCAAGGTCTTTCCTAGACCGAGTATCAGACACTCATCGCATATACTCGCGGTCACGCGTTCTCGTATCCCGTACGATAGCCGATACAAATCACTTTGGAATGTGGAATCTTGGCGGAATTTAGAAATCATTCACTCGAGTGAGCGCTCGTCGCGCGACGTTTTTTTTTCACAGGTTCTCGTATCTCTTACGATAGTCGATAAAAATATCTTAAAAACGTGCTGCAATCTCAGCAATATTCCGGAGTCACTTACTCGAGTGGATGATTTCTTTTAACCATTAAAAATGTTTCATCATTTTTGTCTATCATTGTCGTGACTCGTCAGCACGTGCTATCTTATCTTTTCGGTAATTTGCCCTGGATCATAAAAAGCAAGTGGAAATGAGTAAACAAGGATCATAAACTCATTCATTCACCTTTTTTCTTCATTTTTTTTCTCTCTGTAATTTTTTTCCATTGATTAAGAAAAGGAAATATAATTCATCAACGACGTAGGGCGAAGGCTTGCTCCGCTGTAGTCAGTTCTGGTCTTCCCATTCTGTTTGTACCCCAAAAGAAAACATCACTCAGCAAATAAAAAACGTTCAGTGCTATTTCTTAATTGTTTGAATGCTGGAGAACATTGGGATTGGCATCGCCACGTGCAGACAATTTTATTTTTGACTTTTTCAAAATAGCGTAAGTTTTTTCATAATTGTTGCATAGAATTGCGGAAATTCCTGAGATCCTCCTGGGCTCTTTTCTCACGTAATTAGGAGACGAAGCAGACGAAATTTTTTGACAATTGATAATAAATGGAAATTAATCACTGCAGCTAAAATTAAAGAAAAAAAAAAAGAATAAGCCTGTATTGCATCGACGCAATGCCACGAAATTCGGAAAAAGTGACGAATTATTTTATTTTTTTCATTTCGTGGAATTGCGTCGATGCAAACTTCAAGCTCATAAGTGAAGCACATATTTCATTCAATTCTTCCCTAATTATGACTTTTATTCAAATGTCTGAGTTTTTTTCGTGTATTGGCAAGTCAAATCGTCTCTACGGTTCCGAATTCGTTGACGTGTTCAACGCAACGTGTTGTGGGTATTTCCGCGTAAAAATAACGCACACCAAGGAGCTTGAAAAAAAGTTGTTGTGTAAGGAGTCCAGAATCGAGGCCATTGTCCTCTGTAGGTCTCGGACGCTCGAGTGAAGCGTTGTTTATATCTCTTGGCTAGGAATAAATCGGGCTTGTGCCTTTACTCATTTAACTTGACCGTCTTTTACCCTCTCAACAAAATTGCAATTGACCCGTTTAGCTTAGCTCGATTCAACTTAATTTACCGAACGATTTACGAACTGAACGCCATTGAATAAAAATTGAATCAATCGAGCATTGTGATCGAATCAACAGGTCAAAAAAAATGTCGACTATTTGAAGGAGAAACGTAATCGGATGGTCGAAAATTAAGCATTTTCTCGTTTTGTAAGCAATCGGTAGATGACCTTGACATTTTTCAAATACATTTTATAAGCCTCGCTAAAAAGTTACGATAATTTATTACCCGACAACTTTTTCTCATTTTTTCCCGCCACATTAATAATAATTTAGCACTAGTTCGACCTCGAATCAGTCACTGTCCTCGTCCTTTTCGTCGTATCTTAATAATTTATTTCCGGTCCGGCTCGACTTGCAATTTTGCATGAAATAAAAAAATGAAAATAAATAAAATTCGACACGATAAATGATGAAAAACTTAAACTTTTTAATTTGACTCAATTTTTGCACTGAAATTTTTGCACACTCTCAAAATTAACGTTGACATTCAACGTGAAACGTGTTGTAGTAATTAATTCAATTGGTTTATTCACAGCTGCTCAATTGTTTCGCAAACTATTTCGCACAAGTTATACAGTGTCGTGTAGAATAGATCTAGCATGCCTGGTATGTGCAAGCTTGTAAGCGTCTAATACCAATCTAATCATTGAACATGTATCGTATGCGAAGACCAGTCGTAACGTTACGTTGCATCATTGATCACGCTGTTGCTCATTGTTGAGAGTATCCTCGACGATGTGTTATTTTCTCACCTCTAAAAATAGGGAGAATATTTAACCACGATATTTCCCCATATCCGTACGTTTTCCAACAATATTATTCGTTTTTCAAAAATCGTATACATTTTCATTCATGACCTAAAAATATTTGTACGTTTTGGAAAACATAAACATCGTATTTTTTTTTTTTTTTTTTTTTGCTTCTGGAATGTTGCAATCAACTTATTCTTTTAGCACGCAATTTTAACGAAAATTATTCATTTTTTTTATTTGCCCTTGAAATTTTTGAGTCAAAATTCAAGATTTAAAAAAAAAATCTTAATTAGACATAATCAGAAATTTGAAAGAATTTTGAATTTCGTTGCAGGCCTGTAAAGAAGATCGCCTTTTAACCACCAGGGATTGAGGATGGCGTCGCTCAGATATCTCGCCGCAGGAGCCAGTGCTATCGGAGCAGGTGCCATATCGTCGTATCTCATGTTGTCGGACTCGCCTGTGAGTTATTGTTGTATCTTAATATTGCGAATGATTTTGAACGACTTCAATTATTTAAAGAAAAAAAAACTCTGGTTCTGGGAGACGCCTGTATCGTGAGCCAGGAATATAAATCACTTCCAACAATAAAAACCAATGTAATAAATAAATTTTCTAGGTCTACGCTGAGAAAGCAATCGTGAAACCAGTGAAACGACCTTTACCCTCAAGAGAGGATCAAATAAAAGCTCTCAAAAGTCAGGACTATGATATTCTTATCATAGGAGGGGGCGCCACCGGCTCAGGATGCGCCTTAGATGCCTGCACAAGAGGTAACACATTTTTCTACCCCACCGGCGACGAATTTTCTGTTAAAAACGTGAAAATAATTCACCACGATGAAACATTAATAATTCGCTTATCCGTTTGTCATCCGTCATTCATTATTTCTTTTTTTTCAATTTTTATTCAAAAAATAATTTAATTTTTTGATTTTTTAACTTTAATTAATTATTCATTTTGATTTAAAAATGATAATAGTAATAATAAAAGAAACATTAACATTTTCGACCAGGTCTCAAAACGGCGCTCATCGAAGGCGACGATTTTGCATCGGGCACGTCCTCGCGGAGTACAAAATTGATTCACGGAGGTGTGCGATATCTCCAGAAAGCAATAATGCAACTCGACGTCGAGCAGTATAAAATGGTGAAGGAGGCACTGCACGAAAGAGCATCGATGCTCTACAGTGCTCCTCACTTGGCTCATCCTCTTCCTATCATGTTACCTGTTTATACGTACGTATGCGATAATGAGAGCGAGCGTAAGCGGCAAATTCTCTGAGAAAAGTGGAATTTCCATTTTCGCCAATCTCAAAAGTTTGGCAATTTAATGAGATTTTTTTTGTTGAAGGAACTTTTCATTGAAAATTGAATAGAAAAAAAAGAAGGACTTTCCGTTTGTTTTCGGGGCTTTTTGGCTTTGCTCGACTGTTCCATTTTGCCCCCGTCCCCCCCGTTTTGCTCGAAGTCTCAATTTCGTTCCGTTTGCTGGTACAGGTGGTGGCAAATTCCTTATTACTGGTTCGGTATTAAGATGTACGATCTTGTTGCTGGCAGCAAGACCGTCAAATCGTCGTACTATCTGAGCAAATCTAACGCACTCGAACTCTTCCCTATGCTGAAGGGCGACAAACTTACTGGAGCTATTGTCTATTACGATGGTAAGTCGTTGCTGAAGTGACTCCTTTCGAGTTTCCTTATGTGTCAATTTTTTTTTAATCGGTTTTAAATCGTGAAAAAAGTTGTTTGGTATTGAAAACTTCTTTGGTACTGAGTTGCATTCCGATTCGATTCTGCAGGACAGCAAGACGATGCGAGGATGAATTTGGCTGTGGCGTTGTCAGCCTCTCGTCTCGGTGCGACCGTAGCAAATCACGTGACCGTTGTCAATCTGCTGAAGGGTCTTGACAGAGTAAGTACAACGAAACTGACAATGGCATTCTATTTATTTTAAATGTTTTTATTTATAGTTTTGTATGGTTCATTAATATTTGGAAATTCTTGCCCACTTGGAATTGGCTTAGTGCAAGTTTGGTCAACAAATGTAAACAAGCATGACTTACGCCCTTCCGACTCCAAGAAATGGCAGAATCAGAAAAGTGTCCCGAATCTCGCGACCAAAATCTTCAATGTTAGATTTCTCTGGATTGGTTGGACGGATTCTGTTCCACCTAGGCTCATGCAAAAGATGAAAAATCATAGAAAATTCAATTCTAATATGAAAATTTTCTGTCGCCCCGCTTTTCCGTAGGAACGATTTAAAGTTTCTGTGACGTCATGAAACGCCTATTGTACTGTATATAAGAGTACGGCCAGCTCGCGCTACGCTTTTTTTTTTTTTAATACTTGGCGTCGAGCCGCTGGCGCGACTTTCGATATTTACTGTATGTTTTGTTGGGGGGAATAATTGTCTTGTGAATTGCCAACGAATTCCGGAGAATGAAATTGGAGGAGGATGAAATTAAAACGGAGCGGTTTTTATTTTAAGGACGGAAAACGGGTCCTCACCGGTGCTCATCTTCGCGACGAGCTTACTGGAGAGGAATGGGACGTCAAGGCTAAATCTATAATCAATGCCACCGGTCCATTTACCGACTCCATTCGAAAAATGGACGATCAAAATGTGTCAGAAATATGTTGTCCTTCCTCGGGAGTACACATTGTTTTACCGGGTTATTACAGTCCCGATCAAATGGGTCTTCTTGATCCATCGACCAGCGATGGTCGTGTCATCTTCTTTTTACCATGGCAAAAACAAACGATCGCCGGTACGACCGATCTGCCTTGTCAAGTGACTCACAATCCAAGACCAACCGAGGACGAGATCATGTTCATTCTTCAGGAAGTCAAGAACTATCTCAACCCCGACGTTGAGGTACGTCGTGGCGATGTCTTGTCCGCTTGGAGCGGCATTCGACCTTTGGTATCCGACCCCAACAAACCCAACACTCAGTCCCTCGCTCGTAATCACATCGTTCATGTTAGCCCCACGAATCTCGTCACCATTGCTGGTGGCAAATGGACCACTTATCGCGCCATGGCTGAAGAAGCTGTCGACGCGGCTATTGATGGTTTGTACACCTTTTTTTCAAAAATCCATCGATTTTTTCCATCCAACAAAAATTTACGTGTTTTCGACACTTTTTACTTTTTTTTTTTTAATTTTCATTCATTTTTTTTAATTTCGGAGAGTTACTGGCAAAATTTAACGCTCGATACAAATGATCTGTCTGACAGCTTGTGGTCTCGAGCCTACATCACTTTGTCAGACAGACGGTATGCTTTTGGAAGGAGCTCATGGCTGGAGTCCAACGATGTACATTCGTTTGGTACAGGATTTCGGACTGGAGTGTGAGGTTGCTCAACATTTGGCCAAGAGTTACGGGGACCGTGCGTTTGCCGTTGCTAAAATGGCATCACTTACCGGCAAAAGATGGCCGATCATTGGCAAGAAAGTTCATCCCGAATTTCCGTACATCGACGCGGAGGTTTTTCATTTTTCTACTAATACGAAATCAATTTTTTTCCCAGGTGCTCCCTCGATTTTTATGCCCGAAATTTCTTCTTGACAAAATTTTCAGATTCGCTACGGATGTCGCGAGTACGCGAGGACAGCCATCGACATGATCGCCCGCCGATTGAGGCTCGCTTTCCTCAACGTTCAAGCCGCCAACGAAGCTCTTCCTGGTATCATCGATATCATGGCCGAAGAGCTTCACTGGTCTGCTGACGAAAAGGCCAAACAGCACAAAATGGCAACAGAATTTCTAGCTAACGAAATGGGACAAATGGTCAACCGGGCATCACGCGACAAGATTCCCATCAATCTTACCAAAGACGAAATCCAACTGTACATCAAGCGTTTCACAATCATCGACAAGGACCGCAAGGGCTACGTTTCCATCAACGACATTCGACGAGGACTCAAGGTTTGCAAATATTCAAATTGTGTCGAATCTTTCAAAATAATTCATCGAACTATACAATCGAACATTTGAATTCTTAATATTATGGAAAAAAAAACAAAAACGACGAAACGGTTACAGGTAAAATGAATTCTTTGTTGCCGACGAAATTTTCTTCTATTTTAAGAAAAACTATTTGGGAGTATGCAAAGTTGATAACTAATGGGGCTTAATCTTTGTCGTTGTTTATTTATTTGATTTTGTTATTTATCGTGAATGATTGCTCAGGCTCTTGGTATAAATCTCAACACGAACGAGCTGCACTGCTTACTGAACGAAATCGATCTAAGCTACAACGGACAAATGGAACTGCCAGATTATTTACAGGTAATTCAAACGTTCCTTTATTAATGGAATATTTTTTTTTCTGATTTTCAAAAATAGCTCTTCGGCGACAAGGATGTTCCGGGTGAAGAACTTCACGAAATTCTTCGTGAAATCGACACTAATATGAACGGTCAGGTCGAACTGGACGAATATCTTCAGGTCTGTCGGACAAAACTTGTAGCAAAGTTTCAAGAGTTTCTTTGTTTGCTGAACCGACCACCTTCAATCATTTGTTTTTTATTTATTTATTTTTGTGTGTGTGTGTTTTTTTTCTTTTCGAAAACCGCATCTTCTAATGATTTTCTACTTGGGCTCATTAATTTTTTCGCTAATAAGTAACACGCAATATGCACAGGACACGCAGAATCTTGGTACACGAAATTACTCTGCCCTCCGTCTTCGTGCATATCGTATTGCGCTCTCTGCATTTTCTCATCTTTTTAAACGCACCAAAGTTGCATATTTCGTAGTGACAAAAGCTATTTTGTCGATAACTCGTTTGAAACCGTTTAAATAGGTTCTTCATACTCGGACTGGTCATGTTACGTCCGAAACGCTCACTTGACTGAGTTTAATAACAAAATAATAATAATAATCCCCAAAATTGAGGTTTCTCGTGAAGCAAAGTATCGATCCCTAGCTCTTCTGGTTGCTGTTCGATAAGTCTGTGCCCGGCATGTTAATTGCTGATTTAGTCAATACGATCTTCGTCTCTAAAATTACCTCAATTTATTGAGCATGGATAGATGAAAATTATGTCGATTAATCGATCGAATGCTCGCACTAAAAAACGTAAAGAAAAACAATTTCAAAAAATCGCAAATTTTCTACAAGTCCTGACGTTTTGGATAAAAATAATGACTGAAAATCGAATTCTAGAATATTTTGCAGAAGAAAAATCTGCCTAAATTTTGTGCATCACATTGAAATTGTTTTCGATTTTCATTAATACGGAAAAACTAACGTTGTCACATTTGTTTGCTTGCACAGATGATGTCCGCGATTAAATCTGGCCATGTAGCATATTCGAGATTCGCTCGAATGGCGGAAATGGAGGAAGCTCAACACGAGAAGGACGTGCTTAAGAAACACATCAGCGTGGACCGATCTGGCGGTGGACTTTAAGTAGCACAAAAACAAGAAATCATAAAATTAATAAAAAACAAAAAGAAAGAAGCGGCAAAAGAAAGGGGCGAGGAGCCTTGGGAGTCATGTCATGAGAAGGGATCGTTCTTCGCAGATGCATCGTTCGAGCGTTTCTAGCTGTTTCACCCCCTCGACACACGAGTTATTTATTATCGTAGGAACCAATTGGATTTTTTTTTCGAGCAATATTGGTCACTCGTTACAAGCGTAGACGCTTATCACGTAGTGAATCGCTCGAAAAGAAAGTTAAGACTAAAATTGACGCGATTATCGTCGAAATCTCGAGGCCATTAACCCTTCGTGGTCACTGTGGGTAGAATCCACCCAGTGACCAACTTGTGACGCAAATATCTCCTAGTTCTCGGTAATGAATCGTCATCAAACGGCAGTTTGTAGTGCCCATTGCGCGTTGGCCGCGATAAGTATTATCGCGGCTAACGCTAAATCGCTAACATCCACTCTGAAAACAACCCACTTCGAATAACGGAATTAATATGTTTTTTTTTAAACGTGCGCTATCCTACTATTATTTTCACAAAAGAACCAGATCTAATGAATATCAGGTCCGAATTTCAGGCAAAAATATTGAAAATCCACGAAGCGACGAATATTTTAGTGAAAAAACTTTTTTTTCCCGTTTATTTTTTTCATTTTGCATTAAAAAAATATGTTAGCCTTGAATTTCTTTCAGGGAAGTTTTTCGTATCTAAACTGGAATGTCCAAGGATTCTTCAGTATTTTTTTGAGAATTTTCGGGCCGATAAATTGGTCACAATATGGACTCGAAAATGGACTGGATAGAATCAACCCAGTGTGACGACCTAGATCGGTGGCGGAAGTATGACCATGAAGGGTTGAAAAATGGCAAACGAAAAGACACTCTGGCAGTGTCAGCGAATCAGGTTTTACATTATTATTTATTTTTTATCGAGCAACCTGACTCTCAAGTGAGTTTGGTATTGCAACTGGAATGCTGCAAATCGGGCGAATAATGAAACTCCGCAAAAATCCACGCGCGATTCCGCTTCGATGCTATTTATCCGCGTTTATTGAAATACTCGGTTTTCGTGTATTTGTATCAGACACGTACGAGAACACACCGAACGCACCAATTTTAAAAAACAAAGAAACAAATATTTGAAAATATAATCTACCTTATTTAATAATAATTTGAATGTGTAAATAATTTCATCGTACGCTGTCTCACCAATTTATCTCAATATTATTCATCTCGTCGATTTTACTATTTATTTATTCAACTTACAATCATGTCAAATTAATAAATGATTTAAGGAGATATTTCGAAATTATTATGTCTCATTCGATGCACAACATACAATTTTTGTGTATTTTGCCTGGTTAGGTCTGTTTCACCGACACAGCATCATTCCATTTTCGAACGAACACTTTTTTCTAATGATCCTTCAGTCGCAGCATTGATAAAAATCCTAAGACTCCATTTTTACGAAAAATCTCAGCTAACCGTGGGTTTTCTATCGAAGGAGACGGAATGAATTTGATTTTTCGTCAAACGTGAACGGGAGCCCGAGAATCCGTGTATCTGCTTTTTGGTTATGTCTCTCATCGCACTGACGTAAGCGTCTGTTCGCCCCAAAAATGCATTTTTCCAACGCCCATTACTTTAAGGAAAAAATCAATTTTAATTGAACTTCTCGCAATTGGTACCTTGGGAATTCGGTGAAAAAATTTACTCATGAATTTATTTATAGATTTCTTTCTGGATTCATCGATTCTTGCTTCAGCATTTTTCGAATTTTTCATTCGGTATTTTTATGAAATATGTTACCGTCGCAGCTTTTGTTACCGACCGAGCAGTCGCATTCGATGCTCAGGGTCGAGTTCAGAGACGTTTCACTCGAAACACGAAGACTGCTTTTCTGAAATATTATATTACATTTGGAGGTCGCACAGCATATCTTCGACTTTGCGGGATTCAAAATTTGTGCCTTATGAACTTTTTATTTGTGCCATCTTTGGTTCGGAATTTGCTTGCTAGGGATCTAATTTTCGTTCGTGATTTGTAACAGTATGGCGGATCGCATTGGCAAGCTTTCTACGCCAATGTACAACGACCTTGGAAGCCTTTAAAATCGAGCGCATAATAAACGACATTTTTCTGGTAATTTTGAGGGTATAAATAAAATAACTTCACAAACGAATTTGAACGGAAATGCGTTGATCGGGATGCAGTAATTTTATATTTTCATAGCTCGTAAGGAATAAAAGGTTTAATAATATAAAGACTCGAATAATTTGCGTGCGGCTACGAGTATTAGAATCTGGCAGCGTTTGCATGGGCAAACATCGAGAGTCCGCAAGTGAATAGAGTTTCAACTTGCCGAAAGCCTGGAGCGAAAACCTCGTGGACAAGAAGCCTGTTCCACAGACGGTAGAAAACGCTGAGCCGCACACACATAAAATACTCAAACAAAGTCGACCCTCGAAGGGGCGTTGGCGAGCGACTCCTCCCCCCTTTTGGGTGAAGCGGGTCCGAAGCTGCGTCGGTTTGTTATATATTTTTTCGGTAGTGTTTGGGCGGCAGAATAGCGGCAGCATCCGCTGCTAGGCCGATGAATCAAACATTTGGCGGGTTTTGCGCGGGATGCGCGTACGAAGAGGGGCTCGAAATCGAGAATTTCACATCGACGATGTGATATTCGGGTGCAGCGTTGCTCCGAGGGACGCGCACCGTTTCTCAACAATAGTATTGCATATATATAGGTATAGAAAAGCGTTATTCATTGTATAGAATATATAGGAAAGTAGGAGAAGGGTGGATCAAGGGGTTCCCTCGTTCGACAGGGTGGGCGTCCAGGCCAAGAGCAGCCCCCGCGTACGCCCCTGCTAAACCGAGGCCGGACCGTGGTAACAGAGACCGACCAATGGTAGAGGACATGCAGCTTGACGATTATCCTCCGTGAGGTTGAGCGTCCGTGAAGAGGACAGGGGGGGGAAGAAAGGAACGCGTTCAGTGGCGTCGCGCGCACCGCCCCACTACGAGCAATCAGTTGGCTACGAGCTAGCTACGCGTACGTTTTACGAGCTCCCGTTTCAACCGCGTTCCCGTGTATACACATATACACATAAAGGAAAGAGCATATACATAGGGTTATATATGTGGTACACAGTGAAAAGGCATTACAGGCGGACCTTGAGAGCCCCCGAAGAGTGCGCGATATCCGTGTATACGCCTCGCGGACGCCTATCTACGGTTCGAGTGGAATTTTGACACACGGTGGGAAATCTCGCCTCTTCCGCGCGCTATCTTCCTCGCGTTCTCGCCCCGCGCGCGCCCCGTTCGTCGCTTCTTTCGCCCAACTGGGCGTGTGTTTGCGCTTTCGCCGCGATCTTCCTACTAAATTTCTATCAGCCCCGACTCTCTCCTTCATTACGGCCGATTCACCGCACTCTTTTTCATGTATTTATTATTATTCGAACGTACACTCACCAAAAGAAAATTAAGACCGAAATCTCCCAAGCCGAAAATAAGACGATAAAAACACTTTTTGAAGTGTTTGTACCGGACGATTCGAGCAACGCCGTCGACTGTCTCTAGAGACCTGTGTAAGCATTTGGAGTGGGAGAAAAGGCTGCAGCGTGTTTCACAGCGACGAGAGAGAAACGAAGGAAAGTGTGTGTGTGCGTCAGCGTCAAATCCGAAAGAAAATTTGTAACGATCAAGCGTGCAATTTATACGATAAACTTCAAGTCAATGTATACGGCTATATATGTTGTGTATCGATCGAAAAATGAAAAGACTGTGAATGTGAATAAAAGGCGTCGTATAGCATCGAATAAAAACGTATATAACACGTGAAGCCGTAGTGCGCGGGCGTCTGATTTCCTATCACACATATACACACTGCGAATCGCAAATTTAAATATATATATATATATATATATATATATATATATATATATATATATATATAGTGTTTCGAGTACACATCCAGTGTAGAAACACGCTCGACTGCGTGCAAACTGAACTCTCTCTCGCGCCCGCGCGTCCTTGTTTCCATCGTTTCTCACCTCCACCGAAGAGCGAATGTTTCGAGACGTTCCTTGAGAGAGACGCGTACGACGGTAGGCCGCTTGGTGAAATAGATATATACACGTTACTCGAGTGTAAACGGTCCCGCTCGAACGATGTTACGAGGCCGTTTGGGGATCGCCGTTGCCAATAAAACGTGAAATTGTAACGAACAAACCGAAATAAAAAAACAACAAAACGAATTTACGTCGAGTTACGCTCTCTCAACGACACGGCCGAGAGTGAATTTATATTTTAGGGACCACACGAGTGAAAAGAAGGAGCGCTCTCGATCACACAAGAAAAAAGAGCGTAGGCGAAATCAGCTCTGGGCTATGGCTGATACGAAGATCCTCCAAGAACCCAAGGTACAGTGAGAAAAAACCCGCGCAATTACAAAAACAAATAATCAAGTTGGACGAATGTAGAAATTTGTTATCGCACTCGCGGTGTCTTTTACGACCTTTCGGGAATCACTAGAATCTCAGCAGGCTTTCGATTCACGTTTAGACGCGAAAAACTCCAATGTCACACTAAAAGAGGAGAATATATTTCGTGTATTCGATGATACCCCTGACAAGGTGCGCTAAAGGGCAAGATTTCAGAAGGGATATAGACATCGTGAAAAAGAGAGATAGGATAGTAAGCACGTGTTTGTACGGTTACAACGTGCTCGCGTTAGGTGGAGTCTCTCCGAGGCATCAAAGTGGGTGGAGGCTGAATCAAGGGATACGACCCTGTATGTATGTGTGCTCGTGAAAGAGAAAGAGAAGCCCAGCGCGCGGTTATATCCGACTCGAGGAGGCCGCATGAGCCACACGAGTGGGCGGGTGTGGCGTTGTCGTTCTATCGCGTTTGTAATTCTCTCTCGCTCTCTCCCTCGCTCTTTCTCTTCGCTCGAGAGTTCGCCCCATGGCCCATAACGCTCTCGCCAGTCTCTGGCCGCGCATCCTCTCCAAACGGCAACCTATATATTCCCTGTCCATGTATTTACACACAAATATATGTATTGTCTATGTTCCCCTTTCCCACTTAGACCTCGTCCTAACACAACGGCGTAACTTTTCTCACTCGTCCTATCGCTTCGTTCCCTTTTCGTTCTCAACTCTCCGATCTATTTCTACTCACACGCCATCTCTCGAGCACACGACTAAAACTCCGCGGGTGGGGCTCTCCTCTCAGGGGCGTAGAGAGGCGGTTCTCTTGTTGGGTCCTCGAGGCTGGGCCTCTGCCATCCAACGCGCGAAAATCTCTCTGCCACGTGACATTGAAACTATCATCCTTGCCTGGACTCTGCTGATCCTCAATTTTTACTTGCTCTATTTATTTCGCGACATTCTTCTTTTCTCCGATGTTGAGTTTTACGAATCTTTGATCTTTTTTCTACCCTTGCTGATTTTCATGAAATATCGGACGGAAGAAAACTGACCCCAGTTTCTTTTTCTTTGGATGAAATATCGTCATTTTTTTCAAATCTCAAATCTCAATTCTTGATTTTGATTCAATTTCACGACATGCGTTCAAATTCGATATCGAAAATGTAACTGAATAATAAACAATTGTAAAATTATCCATAGAAATAATTGAAACTTAGAGACGAAATTTCGAATTTCTTGATAGATCATTCATGAAAAAATTTATTGACCGTTTTTTTAGTGTATTGCAAGAAAAAAAATGACGTTTTTTTTTTTGTAAATCAAATTGCGAATTCACCATGGAAATTCGAATTTTCCAGCAAGAGATAGAGGATCCCCACGAACAATTGCAAAACCAGTCTCAAGTGCAAGAGGAACAACAGCAGCAACAACAACAATTAGAACAGCAACAAATAGCTCAGCCACAAATTCGCTTTGTAAGCGCCAATGTTTTGCAACAGTTGCAACAACAGCAGGCACAGCAACAGCAGCATCAACAGCATCAGCACGATGTTCAGCAACAGCAAATCCATCAGCACCAACAGCCTCAGGTTATCACATTGCAGCAACTCCAAAACTTTATGCCGCTCCAAGCGACTCAACAACAGCAACATGATCAACAGAGAACACAAACTATTTCTGTTCAAGCGTTACAACAACAATTTCTCCAGGTAAAAAACGACGTATTGATTTTTGGAGCATCGAATTTCAATATTTAACCCTTCGTGGTCACTGAATGGTCACTCAACTTTCCTGAAAGAAATCCAAGGCTAACATATTTTTTTAAATGCAAAATGAAAAAAATAAACGGGAAAAAAAAGTTCTTTTCACTAAAATAATCGTCGTTTTGTGGATTTTCAATATTTTTGCCTAAAATTTGAACCTCATATCCATCAGATTTAGTTCTTCTGTGAAAAAAATAGTAAGATGGCGCGCGTTTGGAAAAACATATTAATTCATAGTGACCACGAAGGGTCAACATTAAAAAAATGAACCTCCCAAGTTTCCAAGAAAAAATGCAGCTTTTCCAGGAGGAAAAATAAGTTTTTTTATCTTCCAAAATTTCGCTCCATTTTTCTGAGGCTAATGGGTCTCCAGTCGCTAATTTATATCATACATTTTTTGCAATAATGGACCGAAAAAAAAAATTTCAACTCGCAGGGCGCCCAGTTGATTACCAATCAGGCGGCGTTGCAGCAGCACCAACAACAACAGCAACAACAGCAGCAACAACAACAACAACAACAACAGCAACAACAAAACCAGCAGGCACAACAACAAGCCCAGCAACAACAACCCCAACAACAACTCAGTTACAGCGTTATACCGCAAATGCAAACGGTTAACATCGATGGTCAGGAGGCACTTTTTATACCGTCGTCGGCGATGTCGACGACCGGTGGTCAACATCAGCCCCAACCAGCTATGCAATTCACTGCTGCAGGCGGCCAGCAAGTTCAGCTCTCGAATGGCCAAACTATCATAACCCCGCATCCGGTTAGTCTCATAAGGGCGCCACATGTATTTCCAACTTCAATTATTCAGAGCATCGGCGGTCAAACGGTTCAATTACCAACAGGTATTAATTCTTCGTTCCTTATCATTATTTTTCTTTATACGTTTCGCTCTGACTCAATATTTCTATCGCTCACGTATTCACGCATTTTCTATCATTTTAAAACTCGCACAACTCCCTTCATCATTTTTTTTTGCTACGCGTCAGCTTACGCTTAAGAAGAAAATCCTCACGAGTTTCGAAATCAGTTTTTCGCTTGTTAAACAAAAAAGCAAACTTTTAAGGGTGGTGGATTGGCTGCACACGAATAGACTCTTGATTGACAAGATTTATCTGGGCTTGATGTTGTTTCGAAATCGTTTACCATGACAAAAAGAGTTCTAAGCTTCCTTGAAATCTTCGAAGGTACGGGGGGGGGCATAGCATTTCTTCTGATTCCGAAGGAGAATTAAATCTGCACGTAATTAACCTTAAGCTTGTGAAACTTTTAATTCCGCCGCTTTCACCGATTAACCTCTGCCTTCTTTTACGCCTGAAATCGAAAACGAACGGGCAGATTCCAAGGCCACCCTCGATGTTTCAGGTCAGAGTGTACAGGTCAGACCGCTGCAATTCCCCATGCAACATGTCCAGCAAACGGTACCTGTACAAGTACCGGTCAACGCTGGTAACGGTCAGACCGTTTATCAGACGGTACACTTTCCCATTCAAGCCTTATCCAGCGTTTTTAATATGGGCGCGACGCAAATGATACCGCAAATAACTCAGGTAAGCCTCGCTGCTATGATTCCTCCTGGAATTCCACTCTCTTCTCGAAAAAACGGCGAGAAAATTGTATTTTCATTATTGATCTTGATTCTTTCAGCAAATGCCACAAATGGCGCAAATCATAACGCCCAATGGCCAAATACAACAGGTACAGATTGCCAATCTGCCACAGCTCCAAGGTTTACAGGGTCAACAAGTTGCACAGCACGTTGCGCAACAAGTAGCGCAACAGCAAGCGCAACACCAAGTTGTACAGCAAGTTGCAGCTCAGCATCAGACCCAGCAACAGGTCGTTCAGCAGCAACAGCAACAAGTCACCGATGCCCAAGTACAACAACAACAACAGCAGCAGCAACAGCAACAGGTGCAACAAGTCGTTCAACAAGTCATCCAACAACAACAACAACAACAACAACAACAGCAGCAGCAGCAACAACAACAACAACAACAACAACAACAACAACAGCAGCAGCAGCAAGTTCAGGCACAACAGGTTGTCGCATCTGCACCAACGTCTAGCACAACTTGGACGACCAGTGTGGCTGGTCCTGGCGGAAACGTTCAGGTAATTACGAGAATTTCATATGGGATCCAACTTAATTGCGTTAAATCGTCCTGGCTTCCGAACATTATTCCAAACCGTAAGTTGAACTTCGAAAGATCCATCGTATTCGGAAACGGTTGAGAAGTTGCATGTTGGACAGAAAACAAAGTGTAACTTCCATTCGTCTCGAAGTATTGGAAAAATTGTTGGAGAAAATGGTGGGGCGGCTTGTTCGTTAGCTCTTTTGTGATTTAACAAACACTACTAACATCTAGGCGAATAAATAGAAATGAAAAGTATTTTGAATGAATATTTTAAACAGCTGCAAAATTCTGATGAATCGTTTTTTATCAGGTTGTAGGCATTGGTTCCCTCGGGAGACCCGTTGGAGCTTCAGGTACGGGAGGAACCGTCCTTACCACAAAAGATGGTCAAAAAATCGACGTTCAAACGTTATCGGCTCTGACCAGACCCTCGGAAGAGGGAGGCGACATCAAACTTACGAGTATAGACGCCAGTCAATTAGCCAGTGGCCAAGTGATACACATACCAGCTGCTCAGTCACAACAGCAAACGATACAGCCCATAACTATCACCGGTAAATTATCACTTGGAAATTTATTGGAATATCAAAAAAAAGGCCATTTATTTATTTTTTCTCTCTTTATTTTTCTTCTTCCGATTCCAGGGGCTCAAGGGCAACAACTGACGCTCATACCTGCTTCAGCACTGGCGAATATAACAGCCCAACAGGGCGGAATGATGAGAGGAATAAACGTGGGAAACGGTGGGATTATGCAGCTCCAACCAGCAAATGCGATGAACACGACCAACGGTTTCCTCCAATCAATTCCCGTGCAAAATATTCCAGGCCTCGGGAACGTCCAAGTGATTCCAGCGAGTGCGTTGCAGCCAGCGGTGCAAACAATGCCGGCGACTAACGCGAGTACACCCGGAACCCCGATCGTGGCTTCACCCAACGTTCACATCGAATCCGTCGATTCGCCAAAATGGCAAATTTTACAAACCATACAATCGAACGGTGGATTAACGAGTAGCACGCCAACGCCGCAACAGCATCAACATCAGTCACCTTCGACACCCAGTGCCAGTGGCGAACCCGACACAAGTAAACAACATCGTCGTCGTGTTGCTTGTACCTGCCCTAATTGCGGCGAAGGCGATCGCAATCGCGATCTCAGTCGCAAGCGACAACACGTTTGTCACATTGCCGGATGTAATAAAGTTTATGGGAAAACGAGTCATCTGAGAGCTCATCTCCGATGGCACACTGGAGAGCGACCTTTCGTCTGTAGCTGGATATTCTGCGGCAAAAAATTCACCCGCTCCGACGAACTCCAACGACACAGAAGAACCCACACCGGAGAAAAAAGGTTTCAGTGTCCTGAGTGTACGAAAAAATTCATGCGCTCCGATCATCTCACCAAACACATCAAAACTCACACGAAAATCCGTAGCACGGTAAGCTTTTCCACGAAAAATCTCATATTTTTCATATTTTTTGTTGCACCTAAAAAAAAGAATTCAACTCATCGGCTATGATGTCTCGAAAAATTTTAGGAAGCGGCGACGTCGACGCAAGAAGGCTCATCCGACAGTCAATCTTCCAGCGAAAAAATCATCATAGCTATTCACAAAGAAACCGATAATTCGGAAATGGTGATTCCCGAAGAAATGGATGCCATCGAGGGTCCCACAGCCACCCTTGTTCCTAACGACTAATCCCCGAGACCTCGGACTTTGTTTATCCATGTAACATAGCCAGAGAGAATCATTGTTGATACGAATCTCTGAAATATCTTAATCATTCGACTTTATACCGCAATGTTGTTGATTGTGAATTATACGAAGCGCGATATATGTCTTGCACGCATGTTAGATTTGATATCTGTTTATGAGACTCTAAAGTAATTCGAACATTTTCGCCAATCAGTTTGTGTGGAATGTATCTATATTTTTTTAACGAACATATGTAAGATAATGTACATACTGTATATGATGTAAAAAAATCCAACTTTTATAGAAAAAAAAAGAATTTTACACTTTAACGTTTCCTGTGAACGTCGCAATAAAAATTATTTGTATGTCATTTTTTCCTCTGACGGATAACAGAACTCAATAGGAAGAGCCCGATGGGATAAACGATTCCTAATCGCTTCTTAGCGATTTTAAATATTTCCTAGTCAACCGCGAAAACTTTTCTGTGTTGTCTGGATTTGTCTCATTCCCATCGTTTCAACGCTGTTGAAAAACTCACTGCGGGTTGGGGGACTCGTCCATACCCGTAAAGCGGACAGAAAAACGGTGAGCAATGAAATCGAATTACGCAAAATATTTCATATATTTGACGTTTTTACGGACTGGATACATTAACGATGCGACATGCCAGCACCGCACCGCGTATTACACAAATGGAAGTAATCAGTCTTGTTCCTTCTACAAAGGATTCTGTTCCAGGAGTTTTTTTTTTTTTTTTTTTATACATCGTCGTCGTTAAATAATAAGTATAAGAAAAAGGAAAAGGAATCTGTAATTACATAGGTAATCTCCGTGTAAGCGGTGGATTTCTGACATTATGTACATTACACAATTAATTCGTTTTATATATTAATATCTTCAAAGATTGATCATCTTTTAGATGCACGCGTAACTCTAAATTGGATCGTACGATAGAAAGAGAAGTCTGTCAATTCGAAGAAGGAAGTGATTTCGTGACGCAGTCACGTTGGAAGAAAATAACAAACGGAGCACACTTTTTTTTGCAAACCAACAAAATTTCGCGTTTTTTAAATGAAACGTGCAAATATCCTTGATTATGTTTCATATTTCTTTGCTTTTCGCACGCGTCTCGTAATTGCTTTATTTATTCGGTACTAAAATGAGAGCATCTGTCATACCTCGATCGGCTCGGTGAATATTTCGCACCAAATTGGGCAGTGATTCGACGCGGGACCACCCCATCGCCAACCGTAAGGAATCCCCAAATGCGTGAGCCCCAGTCTCACTACTCTCGTCAAATCGGTATTGAACAATTTCTTTGAGCCTTTTCCCCAAATTATTTTATCTTTGTAGATTAATTTATCTGAATACACCGCGGTATTGCTCTCCTTAAGCGCCTCGTTGTAATTCGTCCAAGTATCGTCGGCAAGCGTAAAGTCACCGAGGAATATCGCGTTTTTTGTATCCGTAAAACTTTCGATTATTCTGTTGTCTTCCGCGTCGTGCATATGTATATTTATTAACGTCAAATCGACTTTGTTCACCTGAAATAATTGAATAACGGATAGAAACACTGTGAAAATCATGTTTTTCTGTTTATACTAATTTCTGTACTTTCCTGTTACTGGATACTCACGTGAAAGAGGCAAGAGGCCAGAACCGGCAACAACACCGTCGTCGCCGGTGGTTGCTCTTTCAGAGTTATACACTTATCCGGATTTGAATCCCACAATACGGCTAAACCTGCTCCCAAATGTATTGATCGCCATGAACGTTGATTTTCGCGCCAATCACGAACACGTTTCAAACTAGGACTATTCAATTCCTTCGTCAATTTATCTAAAGCTTCTGGACTTTTCACCTCTTGGAGGGCCAACAAAGCCAGTCTGAAAATGTATCAATACGTCAAATCGGTTTTCTTAAAAACTCGAGAAACCTTTTCTTAGTTTCTCGAATAAAGAAAATCATGATTTATAATAATAAGAATGCACAATATGCATCCGTAAGATTACAAAAAATACGAACCGATTTTCCAAGATAGTTCTGCAAATAACTTCCATGACACCCGGATTTCCAGCTTTGTCGGCATTGAAACCAGTCAAATTCCACGTCGCAATTCTTATCGACGACCTACAGAACATTTCATCAATAAATTCGGGATAAACGCATGGACGTGGACTCGCGACACTGAGCAATTCCCAAATTTCGTCCTCCGTTATGCCAGCATTAAATTCAACGCTTTTTTTGTCCTCGTCATTGCGATAGCTGCTCGATTGAAACAAAACAAAAAATTACCAAATTTTACAAAGTCAACGATTTAGAGATCAAACGACTATTTTCTATGAATGAATTATGAAATTTTCTATGCAATCTCGTAGAAAAAATTCCTTCGAGCAGTGGATGAATTTTTTTACATTGTTGTGGGTGACGTCTTATTCCGATTGATTCGAGACGTTTGTCTCGATGTATTGTTGACTTTGGGTGTACTGGAAGCTTGTGGTCCGTTCCACGTTGGCAAGCTGCTTCCGTTACTCGGCGTCGGTGTGACCGAACCATTCGATATCCCATTTATTTTCAGGTACGGCTTAATCATAGCGAAACGATGCTTTCCCATACCTCCTAATTTGGCTAGCTCGTCCAACGAGCGATAAGGTCCATGCTTCAATCGTCTTTCAACTATTTTCGATGCTAATTCCTGCGATCGATAATTATCAGAGGTTAAGAAATGTTTTCATCGGTTTATTGGAATAAGTGGATGGAACTTGATTGATGAATCAAAGCAAAAGAGTCAGGCAAATTTTCGTAGAATCCATTTCATGTCTTTTTTAATTTTCCTTTACCAGCGCCAAATATCCTTCAGAGATAAACGACTTTTTTGTCAGAGACGTTTCGGGTTTGGTGAGAAGCGATGGATTTTCATGATTTTAAAACAAGGTGCAGGTATCTTCGAAAAAGGGAATCACCGGTGCAGTATATCATACGAAAAAGTTCCATAACGGACAGGAACCTCAGAACGAAAGTGAAAATTGTATTTATCGTAAATGCTCAAAGTCTATGGAAATTAATTCGTTGCTTTCATTACTTTCGTTATTAATTATTTACATTTTTCTGAATATCTCGAAAAGTACGTAATTATTATAATTGCATGTGCGATATCTCACCTGATTAACACCTGGTACTCCCTGGAGAGCAAATATACTGGCACCATTAACGTCAACGACACTCTCACTGTTACCTACTGAATCCATACTAATGGACGCCCTGGATGAAGTGCCGCTAGCACTTGTCGAAGGAACATAAACCTCCAGCTTAAAAAGCTCAAGCTTGTGAGCACCAACTCCCGACACAAGAGCAAGATCTTCAACTCTATTAAATCGTCCTATCATTTGTCTATGACTAACTATGTTCGATGCCAGATTCCGACTTATTCCCGGTAGAGTCATCAGTTCCTCTTCCGTTGCTACATTTACGTTCAACTGTTCTATCTGGTAACAATTCGAAGACTTTATCACCACATGTAGCGCTCTTTCATAACGTGAAGAAAAATAACGTTAATGGGGACTGGAATGATGATTTCTACAATAACATATTCGTCTTTCCGATGAACAAACCAAAGTCACATATTTTTTCCAATAATTTCTTCACCGTCCGGTAATTCTTTGGAAATCCATGCTCTGATATATTTTTAGTCGCTAATCCTTCTCTCTTATATATCATTCAACATGAGTGAAGGGAATTCATAAATTTTTAGTGTCTGATGAATCTTGAGAAGCGTATACAAATTTATGAGCTTGAAGTTTACATCGACGCAATGCCACGGAATGAAAAAAAAAAAAAATTATTCGTCACTTTTTCTTAGAATTTTTGTTTCTTAATTTGCCTCTTGCCTTTTTTGGACCATACGAATGGATTTGTAACATGAAAAAGCGGAGAATCATTCGTTTTTGTTTTTGTTTTTTAATTTGATGGCATTGCGTCAATGCAAACTCCAGGGTTATTCCGGCATGGCTATTTTCATATGAATATTATCGAGCACCCTTAGAAGCGATAAAAAAATGAAGTCAGTGAAATTCTTCAAATTGCAAACCAGACCATACCTCCTATGCATGTCTCAGCAAACGACACGCCGACCAAGCCACAATGCACTGTTTCCCGTGAAATGATTAGAAATGTTTGGAAATTTTTTGCCAAGTAATCATTTTTGGAAAAATTGAGACAGAAAAATTGTCACTGAGCGCCACTAGGATCGGAGCAGCCGACGGCAAGGGTTATTAAACCGTTCCAGTCCCCGAAATGAAAGCTTGCGTGAAAATAATACCTTGAGTGTCTCATCGGGAAAGGAAAAAGTATGCGACAAATTTTTGGAGTTGTTGCACTTTCGTTTGCCCATACTGGAAAGCGTTATTTGTTTCAAGCTCGGGCGTCTAGTACGGTGGCCGGAATGCGAACTGGCGGATTGTCCCATTCTGCAAACGTTCCAAGGTGATCCTTGCTAGGATGCGTTATGCTATCAAGCGTCGATAGAAGCGCCACGATTCTGGAAGTCATCTATGGACTTTACTGAAAGAAGAGAAGGCTGTATAATTAAATGACACATGCAATATTTTGCTCCGGAGATATTGGGATGGAAGACGTTTTAAATAGTTGAGAGTAAAAAACGCTGTCTCACAGTATAGAATTAATTTAATGAGGTAATGATTTTCAAAGATTGCAGACAGTAAAAAGAAATCGAAAAAAATGATAATAACACGAAAAAAGAGAAAAATGAAGTTATTACAGACCATCGGATGGACAAAGTATTCATTATAGTCGAATGTGCCAATCGTACTATATCTCGTGAGATCAAAGTGCAAGGTTACTACTAAGCTGGTCAGACTCGCAAATAAGTGTAGAGGCTTGAGAATCGATTAGATTAATTGATAAACGTCACAGAAACCCGAACAAACGAAGCGACGAGATTTATAATCTAACACTCACTCGATTCTATTATCATCCGTTCAGTCATTTCACTTATCCGTTATTGCGCTAAGTCCTTTCTCACTGGAATGCTGGACTAGGGTCTCGAGTCTTTAACACGAATTAGAAATATAACTGTCGTATCTTATATGGCCAGGCCAACAACGGCCGTGGATTGTTTTGGTTCGACATAACCTTGCGGAATCTGGGTAACGCACGCGACATCTGTTAATTTTATCTTGTAACTTGAACTTTCCTCTTTTTTTTCCTTTTTTTCATGAAAATCCCTTCATCAGCGTGTTTTTTTTCCTTCGTGAACCATTTTCGAATCTCGAGTTGTATGACGTAGATAAAATCTATAACACAACGAACTACCGCGATCTTGTCCTATCGTGGCCCGTGACGTTTTGACAAGAAATAAGCTTGTTCTTTTATCAATACCAAAATATTTAAATTAGCGGTCGTGACGCGAAAAACACTGAATCTGTTCAGAAAGAATGCAGGCATCAGACAAAACAAGACCGAGTTTTTTATTGTCCCAAATTCTACTGCATTCATTGACAAAAAAAAAGATTCTATCATGCATTGTTGCTTTATAACTTCAGCTTTCGTGCTTACCCTATCAGCGCTGTTGTTAGTTTGGGAACGCACCTTTAGGAAAACTCATGAGCAGCATATTTTCGTAGCTCTAACCGCTTTAGCTAGCCGTCACGATCAGCTGATTGATGTTAGAAACATGGCGAAATTGCGTCAAGCTGTGTGGGGGTTATCCTCAAATTTTGCATCGAACCGATACTTTTCGCGTTTATTAATGTAAGTCTTTCGTTGCCAAATTTCTAACAATGTGTGACACTGTCACGTGACGCGAAGATTAACGCATGACACTTTGAAATTATCGCTAAATTCTTTGAATTATGTGACGCTCAAAAATCATTTGAAATGTCATAGATCACCTCTTGATAATGCCAAATCGTCTAGACTTCGCGGTTTAGCGACTAAAACTGCGATTGAATCGCACGAAGACGCACTTATTATTAGTGACAATTGCGTCAAACGACTCAAAGAAATTTCGCAAAATGGTACATGTTTGCGAGTCACCGTTGAAGGTGGAGGATGCTCTGGCTTTCAGTACAAATTTGATCTCGATGCAACGATTCATGAGGACGACAAGTAAGGGCCTATTCATTCAAATCTGACTCTGTAATATTGGAATTGCAATTACTCCAGCTATGGCCAGGAAAATTAATAAATTTCACAGACTTCATGAATAAAATTCAAATATTATTTTTCCAGGATATTTCAAAAGGATGGAGCCAAAGTAGTGATAGATTCAACATCCTTGGAATACGTGAAGGGAGCAACGATAGATTACCACTCCGAGTTGATACGTTCGGCGTTCAGGATAACGAGTAATCCTTTGGCTGAACAAGGTTGCAGTTGCGGCGCTAGTTTTGCTATAAAAGTTGATTAATTCCAGTGAGCGACGACGATGATAGCAAATAATTTAGCCAATGAGCAAATTCTCCCGTTTTGTCGGCGTTGGACAATGACGACACTTGTGTAACAACGCTACAACGACTTTTACGTACACGATAGATGGTAGAGTAAATTATTTTCGTTTCCATTTTAATAGAAAAAAAAATGTATATATTTTGTTAAATAATGAATAAATGTATGCGAAAACGTTGTAATGCAATCTTCGGCGTACAACCCAACAAAATTCTGGTTCCAAGACTGAGAATCAATGAACCTATTCGCTTCTCAGAAGTATTAACACTGATGAAATCATAGCCGTTTATCTACAATTCAAATAGCATCACCAAATGTTCGGCATGTCCCCGTTTTTTTCATTAGTTGTTTTTTTAACCTTATGTAGTTACATGATTCTCGATTATGTACATAAAATCAAGCACGTTGAGAAATATTTAGTGGAATGTCGTCGAACGCTAGAGACCATCGGTTTATTTTCATTTTTGCTTGCCCTTCTTTCCATTCTGAAATCAAAGACATTCGTTTTTGAGAAATTCGACGAATTTTGAAGTTACGTGGAAAATCGTTTTCGGAATAATTACACACCTTGTTACTAAGCTCAAATTTCAATTGTTGTATTTCTTCCGTTTGACGAATTAGCTTCTCATTCATATTAGCCAGGTGCTCACTCATCGTACTCAACTGCGATTTATAATTGCCCTCTCGCACTTCTCTGTCCTCCTGCAAACTCGTCCAATTCAGCATCGTCTCGTGTAATGCCGTTTCACACTTTTCACGCTTCGATTCACTCGTCTCCAGGTGAACGTTCAAAACTTCGTTCTGCGGGAAATAATAATCGCACAATGTTTTTAATGGACACCGGAATAAATCAAAAGTTGATTTTCAGTTCAATTCGACGCGATACACCGAAACGTGCTGACAAATGCCATTATTTTTCTTTCGATCAATTTCTTTTGTTTTTGCCAATAAAATCCATCAAAATGTCAAGTTTTTCCTTGATTTATGAGAATTCAACTGCGACGATTCAAGTGGAATCGGGCCAGCTTGCAATCTTGAGAAATAAAGAGAATTGAAAATTGCTTTGAGTGATTTTCTAAATGGTTCTTACGTTGGCAGCTATGGCTACGTTTTCCACGTGACAAATGTGCTTCTCCGTGATCAATTTGTCGATCTCACGCAAAAAATAATCCCGGATTTTAGCTTCACGAGCTTCAATCTCCTCGGGTATTGCGAAAGGTGCATTCAGTCGACCGAGCTGTAATGATAATGAAAAGCATAACATTAGACATGTTAAGGAAGTTTGGGCATTACAATGAGTTAAATTTCAAGCAGTTGAGTTTGATTTTTTGAAGGGGTACCATGTTATTGATCTCTACAGGTTCTAGGGGGCTTTTGTCCAGTTGACTAGTGATGGGAATCTCCCGTTGCTGCATCTCGTCGTATTTTATTTTAAGAATATGGAAATCAGTTTTCCACTGGTTCAATTCTTTTTCAAGGTCAACGAGTTTGACGAACTCGAATTCGTCACGAGACTCATCATCGGCACCGGTGACTTTTGCGGTTCTTGCATCGCCCATTGATTTGGAGGAGCGACGAGAGACAGAGGGCGATGAAAAGGGAGATTGATCATTCTGTCGATGGTTGTTGAGGCAGGCTTTGGAATCCGTTCCTTCGACGCTTGACCAAGAAGTAGTCTCTTCTTGCTTTTGTTTCTCCGCCAATTTTCTTTGGATGTCATTTTTTTCCCTCTCAAGTTTATCTACGCGTTCTTGATATTTGCTATCTAATTCAATTTTCGATTTTTCCGAATGTCTGAGTTTGTACTCAAGATGGGTTATTCGCTCGTTGAGCGATTCAATTTCACCCTCTTTGTCCGCTATTTGGGATAAGAGTTGAGCATTCTCCATGATTTTTTTCTGAAATTCTTCCACATAAATGTGATTCGGCTGCACCGCTTCAGGAGCTTTATTTTCACTCGACTTGCTTCTACCCTTTTTAGACTTATTTTGAACATGGTCCAACTCTTCCTGGAGAAAAGTCACTCTCTTGGTCAATTGTTGATTTCTGAATGTTAAGCTGTCCAACTCTTGCTCCGCTCTTCGCAATTCCACATCTTTTTCTTTCAGTTGTTCCCTTATCTCAGAGTTGCGTACTTGTTCGTCGATCACAGCTTTTTTTAGTACATTCGCTTGCGCACGAATCTGAACAGAAAAAAAAAATGTATTTGCCGACTCACAATTTTAACAAAATGCTTCACATTTTTAGGTGGAGGAACATGTGGCAAAAACATTTGCGAAGCAATGCCAAAAGGTTTACTATGAGCTTTCAAGGACGAGAAGGAAGAAAATGTTCCTGTCTTGTTTTGTTTTGATAACTGTCACAACATGTGGCGCAATAATGATAAGTTATGAAATTTGTGTCGATTGTTTCATGACCGAAATTACGAGAATACGACAAGGTCAATCTCACTGTAGAAAATAAAATTATTAACCAATTGTTTTATAACGAAAGGATCCTTACTTTTGAATATTCCGTGGCAATCTTCTGATATTTCGTCTGCAGTTGACCGTTGGTAGATTCCATGATTTGTGAACACTTTAAATAATTACTTAAATTGCACTTGGATACTTAATTAACAAACGATCGTATATTTGACAGCAACAGCCTTATTTGCGAAAAAACTTTTAACCCTGACGTTCAACATATTATTAAACAAGCACCTTTGTAGCCACGTCACAGTGATAACGAGGGGACTAAGTTATAGAGAGTCCGAATGACAATTTGGCAAAATGCGTTATTTTATTAGCACACCAATTGTTAACAGTGAAAAGCGACCGTCAGCCACTAACGTGTTGCGAAATGGCTTTTCCTGACGTCGTATATGTATATACCTGTATACACATGTATTGAATTAAAAAAAAAAGGAAAATATACGCCCCCACAGATATTCCTGTTTGATTCGAAATATCGGTCGCGATCGTTGAGTGTGACACCAAAACGTTGCTTGTCAAATACCCACTGGGCAATTTTCCCGTTCAAATATATATATGTATGTATGTAAATACATATGATTTAGCACGGTTTCCATCGCAAACTCAATTCGGCTCCATGTACATGCTCCGCGACATCCTGCTATTTATTACGAATACGCGAATGAATGTCAGACGTTAATTAGGATGAGACACAATTATATTGAGAAAAACTTGTTTTTTCCCGGAGAAAGCATAAATGAAAAATAATGAACGCTTTCCAAGGTTTGACACTCTTTACGGAACATTATCAACTGAAATTCTTTGCCTCTCGCTCGTGGTTTTTGTCGCAGTTATCGACTGAGTGATTTTCGACATAACCTTAAATGTTTGGTTATGAATTTTAATTGAGAAATTTTCCTGTAGACGTCGCATTCTCAAAAAGTCTGCAAAACGATATATATACATATAGAACCTGTTAGCAATTAGCGCGAACCCGCGGTCGCCATGTTGAAGAAATGTCTTGGTGACGATAAATCAAGAAGGCTGTGGACATCAAGAATTTGTGTAAACTGTTCGCGAAGCCTCGTTAATACCACGATAAACAATAAATATACGTTAAACAATGATACTGACGTAAGTAAAAAAAAAAACAATAGCGCGTTGCTTTGGCGGGTGGATGGGTTGTTCGTTCGTAAATAAAACGCGGAGCCTATGGCAAGGGACTTCCGCTTAATGCGGACAGGAACAGGAAGTTCACTGTGTCTCGTAGATGGCAAAATAAAAACATCCTGTACGAATGAATCTTTGAAAAAAAAACTAAAAGATAGAATAAAAAAACAAGGAAACAATGATCCATTGTGTAAACTCTTGTTCGATGAAAACGTATTGTGAATTTTCGATAAATAGAATCGTATTGTAGTCGTAAGAACATTGGACGAGGATCGCTTCGTTCATTATTGACGACCTACTTTTACCTTTTTTCCTCCGACTTTTACTCGTTCTCTTTATCGCGAGCTGCAACCGCAACCAGGATTCTTATGAATTGGAAAATCACGAGATTTTTTTTCACATTCGAACAGAAAGAAATCATGAACATTTCACGAGCATTTAAGATTGCTGATGAAATTCCAAATATCGAATTAATCATCAGGGATCATTTCGTTTTAGCTTATTGTTCTTCGCAAAGCATTTTTAACGTCCGTCCCGCAAGATGCAAGCAGAGACTCTTTGCGACAATGATGTCGAAGCACTTAATTCAGAAACCTTTATTCCTGTGAGTATACAACAAAACAATTTCAAAAACTATTTCAAACTTATAATGCCCAAAACTCTGAGACCAAATAGTGAGTCTACTCCGTAATTACATAATTACAGGCAAAATAATGAAACTTTATTCACAGGATGCCGTATCGATAGTTGAATTGGGCAAGCAACTTTTGTTGAGCGCAAAAAATGGCGATACAGATACCGTCCGTGATCTCATGTGCAGAGGAGCGCCATTCACAACCGATTGGGTAAGTAAATTCATATTGTCAGCAAAGAAATTAGAGCGATGGTTATTGAAAAAGCTGAACGGAACGATTAATCCATGGATTTTGTCGTGGTTCGAGTGAACAATGTTCTTTCACGGTTTGTTATTGAATCTAGTTGGGCACCAGCGCGTTGCATCTGGCAGCCCAAAACAATCACACAGAAACGGCGGAAGTATTGTTAAGAGCTGGGATATCTCGAGATGCAAGAACAAAAGTGGACAGAACGCCTCTGCATATGGCTGCGTACGAAGGTCACAACGAAATGGCACAATTACTTCTTAATTACGGGGCTGACGTAGACAGCAAAGACATGGTTGATCGATTAATTTCAATTTTGCAATATCCCGTTTTTCGTACAAAACTTTTATCGTTTATTTTTTTTCCATTATCAGCTCAAAATGACTCCTCTCCATTGGGCAGTAGAACGGGAACATATAGAAGTGATGAATGTTTTATTAGAGCATGGCGCCGATGCAAATTCGACGAGTAAATTCGATAAAACTCCGATTAGCCTCGCTCTCGAACACGATCGTCTAGATCTCGTCGATGTTTTACAACAAGAGAGAGAAATAATGGGTATACATGCCCAACAACAGAATCAAGCCAATACCGCCGAGCTAGAGGAAGCGACACACAGTCTTATCCAATTAGAAGCCGATCGACAGCAACAAGAACAATTCCAATTGCAGCAACAGCAGCAACAACAACAACAGCAACAAAAACGAAAACTAGCTCAAGGTCAGTTTTACACCCAAGATTTCTCCGTTGTTTTCGTTGTTGAGAAGTAAATCAAATAAATTTTCCATAATTTAGCCCAAGCTGGCAAAAAGCAACGAATGATTTTTCAACAAATTCGTATGGCCGCGCCGAGTGACGACGAACAAGACAGAGACGCCGAGCTAATCGACGATCTCACCAATTCCGATCACAGTGCAATGAAAAAACATAAAGATTTGACGGGCTTGGAACAGCCTTTGAGATTGCTCGAGGCGCATGGAATCACCATGATCCCTGTTGACAACGATGCCAGCATCGTAGAAAACGCCATGGAGAGTGGGAGAACGGTAGTGCTCACAGGTGAATAAATTTTCAAATTTTTATCGCGAGTTTTTTCCGACCTTATGCTTCCCGTGGTAAACAAATTTCTATTCGATCGTATACTTTGTATTTTTAAAAATAACAGAAGCGGGAAAACTCGCGCTCAATTTAACGAGGTCGACGCCGGCGATGGGCGTTAAAAGGCTTCACGTGGGCGCACGTCGAGGTGCTTCGAGAAAAGTAATCGCAATAAGAGCTGATCAAATTCTCGGACACAATCCAACGGCTCTCACTCCTCGGGGACCAAATATTTTGAAGAGAAACACGGAGAAACCAACGGGAAAACTGTTCCTTACGTCGCTCGGTAACAACGCAAATTCAATCGCTTCCATAAAACCAGCGAAGGCTGTTATTCCCGTGACAAAGGTTTGTTACTCGAAACATTTTTGTACACATCGCCATTTCCAACTTCAAATTCCCCCCACAAACCCCGTTAGTGGCCAATTCGAAATTTCCATCCAAAATATCTTTAGTACGAAGAACATTGAATTCTCGTAATTCCCTCGAAAATTCGAAAATATTATTTTCGACGAATTATCGTAATGTTATGAAATTTTGTGTTGGTTTGCCTTGTAGAAAAAAATAATAGGAATAACTCCGACTCTTGCAAAACCCGTGGTACTTCATTTGGACGACGAAATAGAAGAAATAACGGAAGATGTAAATTCAACGGAAGAGAGTAGTGAGCCGGTGATGGACATTGCGCTTCTAAATCGACAACTGCAAGAGGCAAGAAGACAAGCAGCGGAATATAGGAAGCAGTTGCTGAAGAAAGAAGAGGAAGCGGAAATTTATAAGCAACAGTTGAAAAATATGACGGCTCAGAAGGCCTTGAAGTGATTTTTTAATTATTTTTTTTTACTATTTTGTCGTTTTTTTTTCAAATATATGAAACTGTAACTGGACGATAACTGCTTGAGTGCCACCTCCTTGGAGGATCTTGGTGAATTGGGAGTTTGAATGCATCGCCCAGAGTCCGTACTTGTGTTACGGAGCCCAGAAGCTGCTGGGAAAGAATCTCGGCTTTTGTATCACAGCCTTATTTGCAAGTTCGTGATGAGGTTGTTCCGAGTGTTCGTAAGCTCAGTAATCTACAACGTGCGATGTCAAATTTGAGAAAAAAAGCTTTTCTACTTTATACAAATTTTTTCTAAGGCTTCTTTTGTTTATGGCGCTTATAAATATTCGCTAAAGTGAAATTGAGCAGGGGGAGCACGTTGAATCCGTCTCCGTAAACAATATAGACTCTTAACAAAGTGCCAATCGTTGAATTCTCATAATCGCTATGCCGATTCGAAACCGAACTCTCATCTTACGTTTTTTCCTCTCTCAACTTTCTCGTCGATCCTCCTCGTTCGCGAACATTTATTTTTTTTATAAAAAACGTTTAGTGCAAATGCACACGGCAAAAATTTTGGACTGGTGACTAAGTGACTTGTTATTTCCTATGCACCAGCTGGTCAGTACGTTTCTCGTACTCTTTTGATTCATTTCTTCCTCTCTGCAGGAGGTAAATACTGTACAGATCACATTTGTGATTTCCGATCATTACCTGCGTGTAGATCGTTGTAATATACAATTATGAGAGAAGAGCGCCCGCAAATAAATGAGAAAATAATTGATAAGTGGTTAAATTAACGAAGAATATCGGTTTATGACGAATCGTTGATCGTTTGTTATTCAGATTATATCCGATTTTAGAATAGAATTTACACGAAATGAAAGAATTAACAAAATGTCGTTGCTGACGATTCTTCAGATGAGCCTGAAGTTTGCATCGACGCAATGCCACGAAATGGAAAATGAATAAATAAATAAAATGATTCGACACTTTTTTATTTTACAAAACCATTCCTGAGGTCCAAAAAAGGCAAGAGGCAAATTGAGGAAAAAAAAAAAATTCGGGAAAAAAGTGACTAATCGTTTTATTTTAATTTTTTTTATTACATTTCGTGGCATTGCGTCGATGTGCAAACTTCAGGTTCATTCCTTCGGTTTCGTATCGTTTTCTCGATAGTATCGATGTAACTTTGTTTTTTTACACTCTTTACCGTGTTGGAATTACTTTCATTCAACAAACAAACACACAAAAATCGAGCGTTGTTCCTATAATTTAACATTGTTACATGGAAGGAAAATTCATAGAAACTCGGTGAAGCTTGAAAATCGGGGCTGAGTATATGTATCCGATTATATCTCCTGAACGCAATGAATTTTTACACAAAAATAATCATGCTCTCCATTGGAGAAAACTTCTAATGTGTATAAAGAATATATTTTATTACAGTTACGTACTGCGATTGCACGTCTCACACTCCCCCAAAAATCACACTTTTTCCTGTCGTTCCATTTTTCACCGAATGCTTTATGAAAGTCCATCATTCCACTCAGGAAAACATAATAAAGCGTGTGTATGATGAAAGTGTGAAAAACCGAATCGTGTACAGAATAATTTTGTATAAAAGTCCGATTTGTTAATAAATTCGGATTGTTGTCGGTATTGTTTTCATGTTTGTGTTTTTATTAGTTCAGTTAGAAAATTAGTTTCCGTGATTCTCTATTTTTAACGTGACTGATGTTTTTTTTTTATTTTTTTTAATTCAATTCTCGGTCCTAATTTTTCATCTATCGAGTCTGCCCAATTTCTCTATTTTTTTAGTGAATTTTTCATTTTTCCATAACTTGTCGGTGGATATTTTTCGGATAATTGCTATAATTTATGCTGACAATAAAGCTATCCCTGATGTATTCTTTCCCCATTCAACCTATTCCATAGTGAATAATAATTTCATTATAGATTTTTCGGTCGTAGTACTTCTTCGTATCGTAATTGCGATGAAAATAGTCGAAAGTTTGATAATTTGACATTTTGGAGTATTTATTCGACAATAAAAATATTGGATTGCAATCACATGGTAATCAACATGAACGACAAAAACAACTGATGATCCGTGGTCCATTTGAGCGATAAGAGAGGCGGACAAAAGCTCTAAAGTGCAGCGCCACGTAGAGCGGTGTAAAGCGAACGAAAATGAAAGCAAGGAAACGAGAAGGCCAGGCAAAATAGGGGCTAAGGGAAAACGAGAGGGTTTTGCGTTACGCCTGAAAGTGTTATTACACCGCGGGGTTGATGATTGTCTCTGGAAGAAAGGGTTTTGCGAAAAAATGAGAGCTCTAGGGTTAGGAATAGATGTTATATTTGATTAGATGTGTACAAGCGAAGTACGTATATAGGCGCCAGGCTCATTTCATTCTGGGCGCTCGTATGCTCTCGCGTCAAATTTGTTCGATTCAAATCGAAAACTCCCCGCAATTGCAAACTTCTATGTCGCTGATATTGTTATTATTATTATACGAGCGATTGATGGTTCAAAAATGATTCCTTGGGTTCAATATTGGAGAGAATAAGAATAAAAGGAGTAGAGGCAAAAGAAATCACGGGTCACGTCGAAAAATCCCTATATATGTGCATAGAGTGTAATAAAGCAAGAGATAGCATATAAATAGTTATATGAACGGGGGGAAGGTACAAGCGTGAAGTGAGGGAGTGTACTCATCCGGTTGAGGAGCACTGTTGTGTATTAGTATATACTCGGAGCTACCGAGCGGCGGCGCGAATGTCCAGTAAAAGCGAGGGGGGCCGCGTTCGCATTTTCTACGCTTCTTACCAACACAAATACAACATACACACACGGCACACGAGGATACAAACTCATCAGAGTTGTACAAGTGTTTTCACGTAGATATTTCTCGGACTCGTACGAAGAATCCGAATGTCAATAAAGTTGAGTAGATACGAGAGTCGTTTGTACGTCGTAAATTCGTGAATTAACTGCGGGCGAAATAGAAAAGCTCCCAATGGTGGTTTACGCGTGCGGCATTCTCGAGGGTACAGTGGTGTCGTCGTTTGTCGGTGAGAAACGGATTAACAACGAGAAGCACAAGAGGAGCCGAAGTGCGATCTTAGTCGACGTGAATACGAGTGGCGGGAGTGGGAGCGACAAGGATAAATGTAGTGTACCAATATAATGAAGAAAAAATAGGAGAAAGAGCGAGCGAGAGAGAGAGAGAGAAAGACGGCGGCAAAGAAATGAAGGAATTGAAAGAGTGAAAGATATTGTTTAGTGAGTGCTGACTGGCAACGGAAGGCGACGAATAGAAAGACAAGACGAAAGAGGTGGGTGAGGCGGTTTCGAAAAGGTGGAATATACATATACAGACGGTGAGAGAAAGAGAGAGTGAGAGAGTGAATAGTGTAGAGTCCACGGTGGAGGGCGGCGGGAACGAGGGAGGTGTGGTAGATTTTTAGTGCGGGTGCTTAAACGCCTAGTGCTCGGAAGTGCCAGTGTCGCTGAGCGTCCAGGGCAAACCGGCGTCTGGCGTGTGTTCCGCGTGTGTCTTAAAAATTTTAAGGTTTATGATTTTTACGGCGGGCATGCACTCTGTGAAACGGGCGACAAAAATCAGTGGAAACAAACGCCTCAACCGCCAAAAAAAATAAAGAAAAACATGAGTCGTCAAGCCGCCTAGCGTTTGTAGTGTAATAGGAGGATTGTATATAGTTGGATTGCGCGAGTCTCTGCTTTACGGCGACGGCGGTTCGAGTGGGGGCGGGAGGGGGGAGGACACACAAGCGAGAGCGGCGGAAAAATGGCGTCCGATAACGAAGCCTCCTGCGTGAGTGACCCAAATTTCGCGGTCATATGCTCGTTTCTCGAGTGTTTTGGCAAATCTTGTGGCATTAATTACCCAGACATTGCGAGACTCCAGGAGATGCTCGAGGATACACAAGAAGGTAAGCTTAACTTTCGGAATATTTCACTTTTGTGCCGTGATGTTTTTGCGCGCGCCAGTAACACCGAGTCTTCCATCTCTCTCTCGCTCTCTCTCTATCATTTCTACCCCCTCCCTGCTCTTTCTCTCTCACGCTATGTTCTGTCCGAGGCTCCCCTATTCCCCTCCTTTTCAATTCTCTTGCGGCCCGGTTTACAAATACAACTCTAAATATCATTTTTCGACTTCTTCGTTCGTCCCGTAATCCTCATTCAGCTCTGAATTACTTTCAATTCTTATTTCTTATTTTTTACACTCGCTTTCGCTTCGAACGTTTTGTTTCTCTCTTTGGATCGATCCCGCAAAATTCCTTTCCGCCGCTAAGCATAAAAAAACCGCGCGAATCACAAACTTCGTTGACACGCCACTGACAGTTACATTGTGCACGCTATTCAAGGTTATTCCTCACTGTTCTCCGGTATTTCGTCCTTCAATCGACTTTACGTTTCCCCTCCCACGTGATATCCTTGACATTATAGCTTTTTCGTTGCGTTTGTTATTGTTTTTTATACTCGGCAGCCATCGTTTGTTTTGTTTTTAGGTTGCCCACTCTTTTACGATTCGCCGAATATTTCCATTTGAAAAAAGTGTAACTCTCAATAACTACGCTTTTCCCAATCTTTACGTTCCGCGAAAATATTGCAAACACAAATATCGTTGCGATAATGTTTTCGTTTATTGGATTCACCGAATGTTTTGTTCTGTTTTTCCTATTCAGTTCCTCAACAGCTCGTAGAATTGCACATAAAGTTATTGCGCAAATTGAGGAAAACAGTGTCACCAGAAAAATGGGAAAGAGCGCTAGTGAAATTCTGTCACACTTATTCCAACCAGGATGGCTGGGAATTGGAACGATTTGGTTACAAAAAAGCACGCATCGGAGTGAAGCTTCGACTCCTGAAGGTATTTCGATCCTACAATTCGATTTTCTGAGCCTTTCTGCCCACAATATTCAAAGAATCAACAATATTTCCATGCAGAAGTTGCAGGCTATGAAAAACATTGCACCCATTGAGAAAAAAACATTGCTCTGCCGCAGGTATTGCTCGAAGCTCAATTCGACTTGAACCCTCGCTTCAAACTGGAAGTAAACAAATTGGCAGCGGAGCAACTGAGAGTAGAACCTTTGGGACGTGACAAGACCGGCCTGGCTTATTGGTTCCAATTGGACGAAGAATGTAACATTAGAGTTTATCGAGAAGACGTGGACGAGGAAAATTGGGAATTGGTAGCTCGGTAAGAAGTTTTTTCTTCATAAATGATTTATCCACCGCTAAAACTCTAAATTGAAAAAAACTTTTGCCCAAAGAGTCGGTCAACTTTCATTGAAATTCATATTATTTTTGACATTATTTTCCCGTCAATATTGCACCTCTCTGGACACACATGGGTCTGGGGCATCCTATTGTCTTTTACTGTACTTTGGCCGGTTGAAAAATTCTAAAAAAATTCAGGAATCTAGTTTTGGATTTATAGAAAGCGAGCCTGGACTGGGTGATGCCGATATTTAAGTTTGCATCGTTGAAATGCAACGAAATTCCGTTTTTTCTCAAGTAGAGTTCAAAATTCTTATGGAATATTTGGTCAGTAAAATAAACCGATATTTTTCTTGTATCAAAACACAAAATCGGTACGAAAATTGTCTTAACTTTAAAAATTTAACAAACAATAGATAGAAAAACTTATTTTTCATTGGATCCCGAAGTTGCGAGCTTCAAGTCTCGTTGGGTGATGGATAAAATTGTTTTTTCATTTCGATACAAAAAACGGGAAATTCACGCAATTTTCTGAATGGGCTGGACAGCTCAGAGCCATGGGTGACTACCAAGGTTTAAAATTCAAACGGAAATCATAAAATAATCGTTTTACGTTATGATGGAATGTTGAAAATGATCTTATAAAATAATATCCGTTGATCCTTTTAACAGGGATCGCGAGGGTGTCGTGAAGCTAATTAATTTACTGTCGGACGGTGAGGGCGAGCTGATACCGGTTGCCGAGGAGAGCAGTAACAGTTTGGGAGTATCAGAAAAGCCGACGATCGATACCGGTCAAGTTGAGGCTGTTCCGGTTCTTTCGGAAGAGACAAAGTCTGAGAACAACAAAACTACGAAAGAAACGAAGATGGAAGTACAGCAGGAAGCAATAGCTATGACGCTCCCGAATGAGAGTGTAGTTGTGTCTGGGAAAGAAGGAGTCAAGAGTATAGAGAACAATGTAAACGTGAAGAAAAGTATAGCGGAGCAGGTTGACGAGGAAGAGGAAGAAGACGACGAAGAGGGAGAAGAAGAAGGAGAAGAAGAAGAGGAGGAGGAGGGGGAGGAGGAGGAGGAGGAGGAGGAGGAAGAAGAAGAAGATGACGAAGTGACCAACGACGAGAGCTCGAAAGTGAATTCTGACGAGAACGACGAAGAAGAGGATGAAGATGAAGAGGAAGAGGAAGAGGAGGAGGAAGAAGAAGAGGAAGAAGAGGATTCTCAAGAAGCACCGGGGATTAAAAATCAAACGCCTCAACTGGTGATTCCGCAGAAAGTCGTGGATGTTAAAGCGCCACCGATGACTGTAGAGGCAAAACAAGTGCCGGAGAAATCCCCGCGAACACCGTGGAAAGTATCGATTTCCGAAGTAAACAACGACCTACCGATCACTTCGGAGTCCGTGCAGATTCCAAAACCTATAGCGGCCAAATTGAACGCTTTGGAATCGATTCAGGTTAAAGCCATCGAAACACCGGTCATAACGACGTCCCCACTCAAACTTATAAATATCCACGAACTACAAAATCCAGCTGAAGATCGAGGATTGCCGAGGGAGGAGAAATATCCCATTAAATCGGGTCTGCCTTTTCCAGCGGCGGAATCGACATTGATTCACCCGAAATTTCCGGTTAAACCGATTGACCAACTGGCCGCTAATCTGTCGCGCATACAATCGGAAAAATTGGAGAAACCCGGTGCAGCTAAATTGTTAGAGAAAATTGCGGAAAACTTGGCGCGGTCGAGCGGCGCCCAAGGCGCAACGTTGCTCAACGGAGACGATGACAAAGTGCAAGATCTTATATCTCGAGGTGGATCTGATAGATCAAGTATAAGTGTTTTGCCGTCGAGGAGTCAGCGTGGAATGAATTTATCGACGTCACCTCGCGGCTGGGAAAGCTCCAACGATCATGCCAGACCGATGGATTATTCGGGGATCGATCTCTCTAGTCGCAAAGTTTCAAAGCCTGCAGATGTCCATTCGGTGGCAAGTTACAGACCTCAGGACTTTCAGCATCGAGAGATGGATCTGAGCACGAAAAAAATTGGCCAACCAGAAGCCACAGGAACGCCGTACGATTCGCGATCGGTTATATTGCGAAATCGCACGATGGTCACCGATTTGAGCAAGAAACAAATATATCCAGGTTACGAAGTGCCTCAGGCTGGTGCTTATCACGGAGGCCCGAGAATAGGGGGTAAAGAAGAGCATAGACTTCCAAATTACACGATTTTACCGGATCCGAGTAAATTGGCATCGATGAGAATGAGCGGGGGTCCTTTAAAACGACCGATGGATATAGTCGAAGATCCGCAGCAGGAAATGCTCAAGCGGATGAGACCAGAGAGTATAACGTTAAGGAGCACGATGGACAAAAGGATAACACCGATTATGAGTTCCTCGAGACGAGACGATATCGTAGGAGCAGCGATCGAGGAACCTGTGATGATGGTGCACGGCGAAGGTTCCGGGAGCGATTGCGACGCCGTTAATCCCATTATCGGCGAGGCGATCGAAGAGCAGGTTGTGTTTTTTTATGGCGAGGGAGCCGGTCGCGAGTGCGACACGGGCAATCCTCCCGGAGACGACACCTCCTCCGACAATAAAGAAAGCACCGAATCAAAAAAGGAAGCATGTAGCGATGTTACGACGAGCTTGGCACCGAGCAAAATCGTCAACGCCGAAAGTAGCGAGAACGAAGCGACGACCAATGACGATATATCGCCTCTGAGGATAAATGCTAATTATTCTCAAACAAGTGATTCCACTGGTGCCTCCGATAATTGTCAGTCAACCGTTGTTTCCTCCGTCTCTCCAAAACCCAAATTTAGACCGACTCTCGGAGTCCAAGTTATTGCTCGAACAAGCACTGGCGGCGGGAGCGCTACGACGAAAAAATCTTCGAGGTGGGATGTCGGAAGACCCGAGGACAAAGCCGAATGCGATAGCAGCATCGTATCCAGCGGGGAAAACATATCAACGCCTAACGAAAGTATCAGCGTCCTCGGTTCTCATCGAATCATCGATAGTCATCGTTTGACCACCAGCGACCATTTCGCTCCGAGACAATCCGAGACCGACCACATCACGAGCACGTCCAATCAAACTTTTGTCAGTAGCAACGTTGCCGAATGTTCGTCATCGAGCGCCGGCCATGTCGAAAGTATTACCAACACGAGTCAAGTCCTCTCGGCTCAACCAGACAGCTCTTTATCCACCGAAACTTCGACTACTGTCACCAACGAGTGCGAAACTAAAGACATCGAGATTTCGGGAAGCGCCCATTGCGATTCTTCCGTTGCTCCGAGTCTCGCTACTTCCTCCGCCGATCACAATCAATCCGTCGTATCAACGGTGCAGGAAGACTTCAATCACGACCAAGACAGACCTTGCGATACACTCAAATCTGAAGAAAATAATGATCCCACTGTCGATTCGCCACCGCGATTTTTCTTCGGACCAAACTGCGTCTCTTACAGTTCGAAAAGCGAAGAAACTGGAACAAACAAAACGCCCACGACCTCTGGTCACATGCCGGAGAGTTCTAAAGCCTCAAATGACAATAATAATTTAGTTGAAATGGATGAACCTCTAAATTCGGAATCATCGAGCACATCGTGTGATAAAAACCTTGTGGCGAGATTGAAGAAAGTCGAAATTGCGGACGAAAAACTCGATAATGACTCAGTCGATAAAATCCAAGAGCTCCCATCGGATTCTACAGTACAATCGTCCTCGAATCCAGTAGCCGTTGACAAAGTCGAATGTCTACCGATGGATGTTGCGACCTCCCAACAAGAGAAGGAAGAGACAATTGACACGACGGATCGAATGGAAATTAGCGAGAGTGAAAATCCTGCAGATTCTCATTCTCAAGTGGAATCGAACGAAGAATCAGTTTCTGCGATCGAAAAAACGAGCGAGGAATCAAAGGTTTTGAAATCGGTACCCGAGCCGATCCAATCCTCGATGGAAAATCCGTCGAAACATGAATTCCCGAATATCCTCGATGCGGAATTGTCGTCGAGTACATCTCTTCAAGAACAAGCTACGAAAGTCGATTCCCAGCAGAAAGACAAAGCTCCGGACGACCTGGTGGAAAATGTTCCTCCAACAGAAATCCCCGAGGTCGATGAATCGCGAGCGGAAAGTATGAATCCGCCGAGCGATTCGAACGATCAATTACCAGAAACGACTTTCGAGGAGGCTGCCAGTTCAACTATACAAGTTACTCCGGACGACAGTACACAAACCAACGAGACGAACGATGACAAAGCGTACGAAGCCAAGGAACTGGAGTTGTCGAGCGATCTTGACGAGAAAACTAAACAATCGATGGAGTCGGAGGACGATTCGTGTGCAATGAGAGTCGTTAAAATAACCGAAGAGAATGCGAACAACGAACTTTGTAACGAGGACGCGCAAGACGGTTTCTCAAAGAGTTCCGAAGTTGCCGAAGAAAGCAAAGAAAATGTGCAATCGAGTGATGATTTCGTGCAAATCGGACACGCCGGGAGAATCCACGGGGGACGATCCGAAACGAGCGTTCAGTTGCCCGAAGATTCATCCGGCGATTCAGTCGGTCTGAGCTATTCCAGTGTAGCCGTTAATCCCAGCGAGGATTCTACCGCGAGTGAAATCTGCGAAGGTTCATCTTTACATGGGAATCCAGAAATAATCGAGAAAGAAAAATCCGAGGAAACCGTCACTCCTGCCCCGATAATCGATTCCAATATCGTCAAATCACCTGAAAGAATAACAATCGAGAGCAAAAAAGCTTCGAGTTCGAGTTGCCTGCTCCAATCTATGGACTCGTACACGGATGACCTCTCAGAGAATCAGAGTTCGGCTGACCAGGACTCGAACGAGGCGATGGTCATTGATGACAGAACATCTGATTCTAACGAATCTATCAAGGACGCGACAATCGATAAAATAAGAACGAGCGATGACAAAACCTTGAACTTTACGGACAAAGTTTCTCCTGCCGTCGTCCCTTCTGACGAAAAAATAGAAGTAAAGATCCTACGTCCGATCACCGAGCCAACGGAGATCGCAGCTTGCGGAACGTCCTCCATAGAACCTTTGGAAAACGTGGAGAAAATTGCAGATAAAGTTCAGAATTACCAGAACGAAATTCCAGCTGTTTCGTCGGATTCAAAAGTCGCTGAACTTCCCGATAAAAACGATGTACCATCAGTCCCCGAACGATCTGGAGGAGTTTTAGTGAATCCTGCGGCCTCCTTGGATCTGTCCGCCACCACAGTGGAGGAAAAATCTTCTACCATCGTCAAATCTTCGTTGGTACCGAACTACGTTTGCAGCGACGATGACGATGTCAGTGACGAGGTTTTCGAACCGGAGACTGGAGAGCCCGAAGACATTTCGGAAACAGCAAACGAGAAAGAATCCCCGGCAACGATGCAAACAGAAATCTCAAGGTTAACGGTCCCCGTTGAAAACATCGAGGCTCCCGAGCCAAAAAGCCACGACCATAAGGTTTTGGGAGAATCGGAAGAGAAAATATCAGTCGAAGAATCTAAAGCTACTGTTTGCGAGAACAGCAAAGAATATTCACCGCGAGAATTTGACGGCAAGGACACGAGTGAGAAAATTAGCAGTTCGATGGAAGCTCCGACGGAAAAAACTGAGACTGAGAAGAAGAGAAAATTGCTTGATGAGAAAAAAAATGTTTCTATTGAAAGAATAGAAATGGCTGGCGCCCAGGAAAAACCGGAAGTCCCTGAAATTAGAGTGGAAACTTCACAAGACTCGAGCGAAAAATCTGACGAATTAAAGGCCGAAGTGGTAAGCACGAACGTACCGAAAGAACCTGCATTGTCAGAAAAAACGCGGGAAACTGAAGCTGCTACGATGGACTGTGCAACGACGAGTGACATTTCGAACACGGTTGATGCTCACGGGAGCGAATTACTCGAAAAAACCGAAAAAGAATCGTCCCCGGAGAAGCTTTCGGAATTGCCTGACGATCCTCCGATGTCGATCGCTTCGGAAAAAATAATCCACGACTTATCGACGTCGGAGAGCCCGATAACAAATTGCGAGAGTGAGAGTCTGGCCGGAACGACGATTGTATCGAAAAAAGAAATTGGTCGACCGATCGTCTCTGAGATACCAAAACAGTTGACGTCGGTTGATGATTCAATGAGCGAAGGAAGTGAGCTCAAAGTCTCGAAGGGACATCAGTCATTCGCAGAGGCGAGTTTGCCCGAAAAACCGGATATCCCCAGCCCCGATATTCCTGCGCTACCGGAAACTTCTTTGCAAGTGACTGAGACGAAAATACCCGATGAAATCGCCATCTCGAATGCTTTACAAGCTTCGGAAACTTCCGAACCGAGCAAAGAAGCAACACCAGAATCAAAAACTCTGCAGAATCTTCCCAGCGAAGAGTCGACCGAGGGTCATCTCATGAATAAAGTTTGTGCGACAATCGTTAGCGAAGAAATCGATGAATCTTCATCGCCGAAGAACGAATTGAAGAAAGAATCGAGTAAACGATTGCACGGTCATTCGGATGGTGAAGATTTTCCACCTACAAAATCGAAACCACCGAACGATGATTCGGTGAGTGAGCTCCCAGCTCCGCATCCCATCGAAGAAAAGAGTATTCCTGTTGATGTCAGTAAACTTGTGGAATGTCCGTCCGCGCCAACACAAATAATTACAGCCTTCACATCCTCGTCGACTAGCATCGAGGACAAAGTTGCTCCGGCGACTGTAGAGCCGTCAGCGGAAATGGTGGAAAAAATAGCGAATCACGAGGCTCCTAAAATTCGGGATAATTGTACTGAGCCACTGATCGAGAAAGAGACGACGCAGGCAACACCGGTGGTCCAAAAATCGTCGGACATCCAAAGCATCGATGTTAAATGTGTGGATCTGGAGTCGGATGATTCGATGGGAATCGATAGCCAAAGTATGTTCGAAACTCCTGCGGAGGATGTGGATCCTCTTGCCTGCGAGGAAGACGATTTTTCAAAGCGAACTAATGCGGAAGACTCTTCAATACCAAAAATTGGTATCCGCGTTAAACCGGTTGCCGATTTGGTTTACGAAGGGTGGAAACTCGATTCGCCGGAGCCTCCGACTGGCCAGACTGCCTCGCGTAAACGGCGTAACAGTGCTTATGAATCCAATTCCGAGGAAGGTATGACTAAACAGGGTGATGACAGAGAAACCGGTGGCAAGAGAATGAAACTTCGAGGCAAAAGATCGCCCGATTTGGAGCTCCGAAAATCTGTCGAAGCGAATCGTCCCGAGGCCCTTAGCTCTGAGGACGAAGGAATGAAAGATCCAACGACCATTGAAGCGATTGACGTCAAAGATGATGATGATGAAGTCGTCGAAATCGAGCCTACGAGAACCGACAAAAAACCACGTGGACGACCACGAGGTAGACGACGTCGCGGAAATCGATCCTTCCCCAAATCCGCCCCACGCTCCAAACTCAACACTGAAAAACTCTCCGAAGAAAATCCCGAAACTATAGACGCTAGTCGTCCTGCTATCGATTCGACCGACGTCGGGCAAGCGGAATCGAAAAAAAAGAGAAAGAAAAGTAAGTTTCACAATGTTATTTCAATCCACTAAATGGAAAAATTCATTTTTATATTCTCCATTGAACCTCCCATGTGTCGTCGCGAAACATGAGATTTCTGTTGATTTTCGAAATGCATTCGTTTTTAGAAATTTCACCCGACAAATAATTTTTTTTCGCCTCAATCTACAGAGGTCAAATACAAGTTACACAAAAATGATATTTGTCATTGGTTTTCCTCAGGAAAAATGGTTCTGGGGTTGGAAATTGGGATTGACATTGCAGTGCCGGAATCTGAAGGTGGGCCGGGGGTGGACGAGATTCCAGTGCGACAATCGAGAAGAATAGCGCAATTGAAAATAAAAGAGGAAGCAGACAAGCGGAGAATCGAGGAGGAAACAATGAGCGACATGAAGGAAAATAAGAAGGAGCATCGTGACGGTACGGAGAAGAAAAAGCGAAAAAAGCAAAAGGCTGAGAGCGAGGAAGAGGCGGTAATAATAAAGGAAGTGGAGCGGGAGGTCAAGTCGCGAAAGCGTAAAAAGAAGAAAATGTTGTCTACGTTCAACGAAGCCAAGCCGTGGCAAAGTTCTTCGGGGTCGAGCAGCGACGAAGAAGGTCAGGAAGAGGAGGATGAGGAAGAGATCGAGAGCGAGGGTTCGCTCTTGTTCAAAAGCGATCACGAATTTTCACCCGAAAGTGATCTCGAGAAGGACGAGGAATCGGAACCTCTGAGACGGGCGAGAACCGCTCAGAAATCTCAGAGCGACATCGAGGAGGCGGAGGACGAGTACGCCTGTCAAAAGTGCGGAAAAGCCGATCATCCCGAATGGATTTTACTTTGTGATACTTGCGACAAAGGTTGGCATTGTTCTTGTCTCAGGCCAGCATTGATGCTTATTCCCGAAGGCGATTGGTTCTGTCCGCCTTGTCAACACGTAAGTTCGTTAATATTTCTTCCTCCAACACTCCGACGCTCGCGTTGTTCCTTACGAAAATGTATTTTTATGTATTAACAGAATGTCCTTGTCAACAAACTGCGAGACAGTCTAAAAACTTTTGATCAAAACTCCAAGAGGCACGAGAACGAAGTTTTAAGAAAAAAGAGACTAGCGTTCGTCGGTATCAGCTTGGATAATGTCCTCAAAGGTGATCAGGCTGGCGACAGTTCGCGAGGGTCCAGCGAACAATCGGACAACGGTGAGTTATTTTGTCGGCGACATAATGAAAAACGAAAACAAATCGGTGACTTTTCAACGATATTATCAATTAATTCAACAGATTCGTCATCGTCTTCTTCCGGTTCGAGCTCGAGTAGTTCCAGTAGTGAGGAAAGTGAGCCAGTTTATCAATTGCGAGAGCGACGTTGTGCGAATACTTACAAATTCAACGAGTACGATGACATGATAAACGCAGCGATACAAGACGAGGTCGACGCGATTCAAGGAGCCGGCAATCAAGGTCGCGGCAAGGACATAGCAACGATAGTAAACGCGGAGAAAGAAGAGGCTCAAGCAGAAGCGCTCAAGAGTAGACGACACGACGAGGACGAGGATGACGAAGAGAAAAAATCGGAAAAAGATAGCGACGAGGATTATAAGATTGACAAGGAAGACATTGACGAAGAGGAAGAAGAGCACGCACGTAAACTATCCAACAAAAGAATGCTCTCGCGAAAAAAGCATCGAAAGCTCAATAGTCTGGACATTAGTAGCGAAGACGATCCCGACAGTGACGAAGATTTCAAAGGCTCGAGCAGCGATGAAGACGAAGACTTTGACGAGCAGCTCGAGTCGTCGGACGATTCATTCGCAACGAATAGGAGACGCGGTAGAAAAGGGGAATCTCGACCTGTACGAAGATCGACGAGAGCTGCGAGGACTCGCTACGATGCTGATTTCGGTAAGCAAACACAAATTTCCCACTCGACCTGGAGTCTTTATCATTTTTTCCCATGTTAATCGTTTTCTTCCATTTTTTCTTCTTCAGTCAACGACGACAGCGAAGACAGTGATCGTCCCAAGAGAAAAAAGTCGAGATCCATTCGGGAAGGATCGGAGAGTGAAGACAGTGATAACTCCTGGCGACAGCGGAAAAAAAAGTGAGTTTCGTTTATTCGAATGAAAATTTCTAGCTCCGTCCATAAGCATCGGAATAATAATTTCATTTTGTCGTCCACTCAAAGGAGTAGGACCATTCCGACGCCGCGATTCAGAGCGACCTCTAAATCGAAATCTCGGAAGAAAAAGAAGAGGAAACGCATCATAGAATCCGATAATCTGAGTGATAACGAGGACGAGGCGGATGAAAAAATCGAGGACGAAATGGCGGAGGTGCAGGAGGAACCGCAAGTAGACGAGATTGAAGAGACTGTGAAAGACGACGGAGAAGTTCCCACGGAAAAGAATCACGAGAAGCAGTTGCAGGACGGTGAAACGAAATGCGAAACCTCGAACATCGAGGAGGAGAATCCGAAAAAAAAGAAAAAGGTAATGACGGCTATTTTTTTTTCCTTATTGCAACTGAAAATATTCACCGGGTTCCTCTTCTGTACAGGAATCCACGCCAAAAGTGAAGAAAGCTCCAGGAATGCGAAGAAAAGTGAGTTGTAACAATTTTCAAAGAAAAAAATCAATTTTTCTTAGAATCCTAGAAATCATGTCGAGTTTCCGCATGTTACAGATCATTTACGGTGGTCTTGGTGACGATGGACCGAGGCAGGAAGAGGAAACACTGGCGAGAAGGACACGGGGTCGTAAAATAAATTATCAGGACATTATGGGATCGGACAGTGAAGAGGTATTTTTTTCCATCTTAATTCTACAGCATAGAAAAAAAGAAAATTCGCAAAAACCATAGCTTCATGTTACACGATATCGATAAATGACGTCTCTCGTTATTTCGTCTTCCAAAGGAGCTGAAAAAGGTTTTACGACGAACGGAAGAGAGCGAGGACGAATTCGTGATGAACGAGGGAGAAGAATTCAACGAGGACGTGGAGAAAGATTCGGACTCGGGTAAGACACGCTGGTTCACTGTGAAAAATGACTTGCGAGGTCGAACCGAGTTTAAAATTTCTATTATTCATGTTGAAGGTGACATATACTCGCCGAAGAAGGAAATACCGAAAGGAAAAGCTAAATCACCGAAAAACAAAAAGATGAAAAAGAGTCCCGCTGGTGCAAAGACTCCGACGGACAACGGTACTCCGAAGCAGCGTAAAAAACCAGGACCGAAACCTGGCAGTAAAAATAAGCCTCGTGATCAACAAGGTTTGGCGATTTCACCAATCGCCAAGCCCAACGATACGGACTCGGTGTCGCGTGGACTGGACATAGAAGGTATGCTCGATTAATATGAAAAATAAATCAATTAATTCGCGAGCGTTCCAGTTTCTTTCGTCTTTTTGAGTGATAAATCATTCCGGGTTTGAAAACATTGGATTTTGGGGAATTTTCAGGCTCGACAATGTCGGCGACGGGTTCGGTGATCGGAGAGGTACCAGAGGGTTCTTTGACGGGATTAACTCCGGACGACATAAACGCCCTTGACGACGAGCAGATCGAACAAATGATGATGGAAGACGAGGAATACGGTAGACGGCAGCTCGAGTTGGCCGCGATCGAGATTGCCAAAAATAAGAAGCAGGAAGAGAAAGAGGCGAAGAAATTGGAGAAAGCGCGTTTAAAAGCTCTGGAGATACTGGCCGCGGAGCAACAAAGAGATTCGAACGCACCGGACGGGACGGACGGGGAAATACCGAAGAAGAAGAAGCGCGGCCGTCGCAGCAAAGCAGAAATTCTTGCGGAACAGATGCGCCGGGACGGTGTGCCGAGTCTGTTGACAAATACAATATTACAAACAAGTGTAATACCGGACGTGATGCCGAGCCACCACGTGTCACCGAACATTGTGTCCAGTCCAACAATACCGAGCATCGTAGCGGCGCCGGTGGAAATAGCAAGAAGTCCAGGATCTCAAATACCAATGATGGCGGGACCGGATGGTCAACTATTCAGCCCGGATGGATCACCGTTAAAGCCAAAGAGAAGAGGTCGGGGCAAGGGTAAGAAAACACTCGCGTTGGAGGCTGCTCGCGCGGCTGAGGCGGCGGCGAAAGCTTCCGGCGTCGATATCGGCCAACTCGGGATCACCGGAACCGACTCTAATCCAGAAGCTAAAACGGACGATATTCCGAACGTTCTTCCTACTCCAGGTAGCAGTACTTCCGGTTCAGCCCCGCCGACACCACCGACGAGCAGTGTTGTACCGGGCCAAGGACTACCGTTGACCCACTCACCGAATCAACAGCAACAATCCACGGTCTATCCTTCGCTGCCGCCTAGTCAACAGTCTTCCGTTATAACGAGGATGCTCCAGTCCCAGCCAGTGTCGAGTACGCCGCAATCATTCACAGCTGCCGCAGCCGCTATGGGTCACAAGTATTTCGGCGGTCCAAACGCCGCCGGCCAAATGATGGCCGGCCCCAGAACAACCGCTTACGATATGCCACCGCGTGGCAGAATACCATCTCCTTACAGGCAATCCGGTCCCCCGCCATCGATGCCACACTTTGCGGCTGTGCGCTCGGGGACCCCACCGATGAGGATGAGAGTACCCGGTCCCCAGATGTATCACACGCCCCATCATCCCATGGATCCATCTCCATCCGGCGGTGGGCCGATATCGATTAACAGTCGCGATCGAAGTTCCCCGTTGGGTCCTGTACCTGCGATGATACCGCCAGCGGCCGGTAGTCCATTGGCCAAGGGTGGACCGACGCCTCCGCCACCTCCTTACGTCCGAGGTGGCCCGGCTCATTCGAGATTCACCGATAATCCACAGTTAGGACCGAGACATCAAATCCCACAATTCCCAAGTCCTTCGCAAGCCAACCACAATATGCAGCAACCATCGCCGCCGCCCAATCGACCACCCGGCAATTTTTCACCCTATCATCCACCGCCGCCTCCGAATTATCATTACGGGGCTTACCCACCGCCACCGCCGATGACTACGGCCGATGATGCAGCGGCTTATCAAGGTTCTCCTTACTCAGCGGAACATTTCTCAACGCCCGCTGAGAGCCAGCCTCAGATACAACCCCCGCCACCACCTCCACCTCCTCAACAACAACCCGGTCCGCCACAGCCTCATCCCAACGAACCTGGAGGGCCTGCTAACAAGCAGTACGACGAGGAAGGTACCGGTGAATTTGGTGGTCTCGTTTCCTATTTCAGTAGTCAGCGAGAAGACGATCTTGACTCGTAGCATGAGTGAATGCTTGGCCAATCGTGAACAACGCGACTTTGTTTATCGCCCCGATATATCACCGCGTAGAAAAGAAATCAGAATCGCTCATAATATCACTTATTTCGTGGCTATGACAAACCAATTATTCCAATCACGTGCTCGCCAATCAACCAAACGTGAACTTTATCATTTAATAACCAAGAACAAATATAAATACTTTTCAACGACTGAGCTAAATTCACGTTCGTCTTGAGGGGGGCACGTGCTTTATATTTTCCGAGAACCCTTATCACAATTTTCAAAACGTTTCCAAACTCACAGCCGCGTCTCGTAGAATCGCTTCCCTGTGAGAATCTAAAAATCATCAGAAACAAAAAACACGATGGTTATGAAAATCAGAGATTGGTCGCGCCAGAGAAAACCTCATTCTTGCACGGAACAAACGAACAAGTCAAGTCACAACTTATATACGCGAAAAAAAAAGCCATTTAACTGCGAATCTGAAGATTGGCCAAGTACCTGGTTTCTATAATACCGTTGACACGTTCCTTCTGTTTTTCCCTACGAAAGAGCAAACGACCGCGCGCGACTAAGGGCAAATCGCAATAACACGTGCGATCGAAGCTTAACGAAAGTTAACGAAGATACAGATCTGACACGAATGAGAATTATTTTAATTACGTGAGCGGATCGTTGCGAAAGATATTTATAACGAAAAAGACGATTAAAAAATGAAAAACAAGGAGAAAAAATAATGAACGTACGAAGAGATTTCACTTCCAGAATCCAAATCAATTAAAAAATGTATTTTAGTCACAGATTTAATGAAAGTTCATTTTTTCCTTATTCAAACGAGTTTATCGGCCGTAATAGTAACGAAAGAGAAAACAAAATGATGTTAACATGTTCGGGCGTAACGCCGGTGTCATATGTATATATGTAAATACCGTAATTCCTCTAGATTATATATATATATATATCTTTATATATATATATAATTATTATATACATATATATTACATGTATCATATATACACACAGTCACGCAAAATACCATAAATCGAATAGTGCAAAGGGCACAAATGTAATATTTAAACTAAAAAAACATGAACGCTCGTGTTGTGGCATCTCGATCTTGGTTCAGAGATAAAGAAAAAGAAAAATAAAATTAATAAATAACAAATGGTGTGAAGACTATTACTATGATTATTTATAAACGAGAGAAACACAAAAAAAAGAGGAAAAAAATGAAAATCAAGAATTTATAATAGGACGTATATTGTATTTTACAGATTTTACTTGATACCTATTCTATAGTGATCATTAAAAACATAAATAACAAGTTTGGCGGAAAGAATATGAGACCGATGCACATTGAAGCAATAAAATTCTCCTACTCCAGGAGGAGATCGTTTGACGATTCATATTATTCAGTGGCGAATCATCTCCCACATAGGTATGCAGATAAATCGAAAAGGACGAAGAATAATGAGGAATAGAGAGAATCAGGGTGCTGTGGATTTTGTTGCTTCAGTCTTCAACGCGGTTGCCCATCGTGCTCTACAATCGGTTTCATATTTTTTGACGGCCTACCAGCCAATAGCGGTGTTTCGCAGAAAATATGAAAAAAAAAACAACAACAAGGAAATGAACATGTATCTGTTTAGTTATCGCAAGTACGCGCATACCTAATAGAAAATAGAAATTATTATAAATAAATGAGAAAAATAAAACAAGATATATTACATTATCTTAGAACTTAGCCGCTTGGGATAGGTTTCTTCGATCCAACTGAACGTTTCCAAATGAATGAAATAATTGAAGGAAGATGAAATAACAAACGATAAATCATTATGTCAATCGAGATGATTTGACTATACATAATAATTTTATTATTTTTACACCTATACGATGTACTATCTCGAGTGTATGTCGTTTCAATGTACAATCTCTGTCTTTCTCTTCCTTAGACTCAATGTGTCTTCGGCAAAGATTGCGCTTTTGGGAAACATTCGGGAATATCATGTGCGAAATTATGAAAGGAAAGAAGGAATATGGTTAAAACTATGTTTTTCCTTTTATTTCTCTCATTGCCCAAATTTCGTTCAAATATTACGGGTAAAAATCATGTTTCGAAGAAAAATTTATCTTCAAGTTATCGAACGACTTTTAAAGTCAAGAAATTTGACGATTCGTTCGTAACAGAATTGCATTTTGTGAAAAAAAATTATGTAAGCGATATAATTGTCCCGTAGAACACAATTTTTGGCAGTGCCCCAAACGGTTCTCTTCATTTCGTGTATAATTTTATTATTCAATATGGATGAATTATTTGTCAAAAATTGTCGGGGACCAACAATAATATCGTTTACTCTGCATAAGTGTTACGCGGACAGCATGACTGACGATGGAATGGAAAAAGAAAAGTAACATGTCCGAACGTTACACTCGAACGTCACGAGAAATAATGTGCGCGTTCACGAATAATTTTTTTCTTTAGCTGTAAAAAGATTTGAATAGGGGCAATGACGGTGTTGTCCCATGAGCGCAAACAACACCGTAGTTATTTGCTACAACAAATAGGAAAATCGAAAAGAATTAAAATAAATAAGAAATTTGGTGCAGTTTGGCTTTCTTTTTATTAAGGGTCTAGACCAAACGCAATTACTATATTACATGTTGTAGCCCATAATTGCAGAAGTTTTATAATAAAATCATTATATTGAACGATTTTTCGGCTTTTTCCTACCCTCTACAATTTTTTGAATCGGAGCAATATTTTTTTATCGAGATGTCAGTTTCGAAGATGTTTCGCATACAATTCCAGTGTTTTTAATGTCCACGATCGTTCAATGATTACTTTCGGAATCAGCAAAGCTCCCAAGTTGAAAATTATCATGAGCTGATGCTTATGATAGCGTGTTTTGGATGCACGAGATGCAAACGGCGCGCGCAGCACACTACGCCGGGTGTTGCTACGCTCGGTACATATTCCCCAACCGAAACCATCGTGTGTTATTACTGTTATTCCGTGTGTATTGGCGTCATGTGGCGAGTTAATTGCGCAGTGTTGCCGTAGTGGCGTTACTGTAGTAGCGCATCGATTGCACACCGATTGCAGGAGAGGGGGAAACGCGTTGCTACGGCAATCGAAATGAGGCAGGGGGCGGGGTGGTTTTCGAAGGGATTAAAGAGCCCTCTGGTTCTATGGACTGTCGCGTTTTAAAGGGCCTGTATTAAATGGCGTCCCTGGATGCTCCGGTTGAAACAAAAAACAAAGCAAAAATAAGTGTATTAAATAATTGGAATGAACAGAACACACGGAAAATGAAATATATACCGGAAGAGAATGAAGATTAAGAAAAACATTCTACAATAACTGAGACAGTCTGAAAGCAACAACTCCATTCGGCTATAATATTTGCGAGCAAGAATACGTCTTAACCCCCTCGTCACGATGGTTCGGTTGTTATTCGACGAGAGGTATCCGTGAATAGAAAAAAGACTGAATCCACAGTGAGAAACAACGCGGGGTGAGTGAATAAAATTGAGAAAAATTCGGAAGAAAAATAAAAAGATCGTATGATAAGAGGCTAAATGGCCCTTTTATTTACAAGTATGTGGGACTCGACAATGTTCCTAAGTACCTTAACCCCAAAATTTTATGTTGCGCTCACGGGCACATCGTCATTGATATCCGGTTTAATATTGATATTCGAATGGTGGTATTTTCGAAAATACGGCACGTCGTTTATCGAGCAAGTATCGTTGAATCACATATCGCCTTGGATCGGTGGTGGTGACAACGGAGCAGAAGGGAATAACATTTCGAATCTGAACAATGGCAACGCGTCGAATCAGCAAAACGTACCGGAGTGCAAAGTGTGGCGCAATCCAATTAATCTTTTCCGTGGGGCCGAGTATCAGAGATTTTATTGGGCGACCAACAAGGAGCCCCTGACGTATTATGACATGAATCTCTCTGCTCAAGATCATCAAACGTTTTTCACTTGCGAGGGTGACACCGGCAAAGCCGAGTACGAGATAATGCAGACCGCTTGGCGAGAGAGAAATCCGGTTGTTAGAATAAAAGCTGCACATACCGCATTGGAGCGTAATCCGGATTGCGCGCCGGCGTATATTTTGCTTGCTGAAGAAGAGGCAACAACGATACTCGAGGCAGAGAAGATACTCAAGCAAGCGTTAAAAGTGGCAGAGAACAATTACCGCAAATCTCAAAATACGCAGCATCAAGGAACAATGGCAGAAGCGATACACCGCAGAGACACCAACGTTTTGATATACATACGCAGAAGACTAGCGATGTGTGCGAGGAAGCTCGGTAAATTGAAAGAAGCGGTAAAGATGTTCAGAGACTTGACTAAGGAAGTTCCACCGATAATGAATGTTTTGAACATCCACGAGAATCTGATAGAAGCGCTTTTGGAGATGCAAGCTTATGCGGATGTTCAAGCAGTTCTAGCAAAATACGACGATATAAGTTTGCCCAAATCTGCGACGATCTGTTACACAGCTGCGCTTTTGAAAGCACGTTTGGTAGCGGACAAATTCTCACCAGACATAGCGAGCAAGAGAGGATTAACGACGGCGGAGATGTCGGCGGTGGAGGCGATCCACAGAGCTGTGGAGTTCAATCCTCACGTGCCCAAGTACCTCCTGGAAATGAAACCTCTAATATTGCCACCGGAGCACGTCTTGAAACGAGGAGATTCAGAGGCAATTGCTTATGCATTTTTCCATCTATCTCATTGGAAACAGATGGAGGGCGCACTCAATTTGCTTCATTGTACTTGGGAAGGGACCTTCAGAATGTTGCCCTATCCTTTGGAACGAGGTCACTTATTTTATCCCTATCCCACGTGCACAGAGTGCGCTGATCGTGAATTATTACCCTCTTTCCACGATGTCAGTGTTTACCCGAAAAAAGAATTGCCATTCTTTATACTATTCACCGCTGGCTTATGCTCCTTCACCGCTCTCTTGGCCCTTTTGACTCATCAGTATCCAGATACAATGGGAGTCGTTGCTCGAGCCATGATAGCCTGGCTATCTCTTCCATTTTATTACGTCCTGGACAAACTCGAGGCTGTCTTACCTTCGAATTTATTGCAACAACTCTCTAGAATATAAGCTTATTCCTATATATATATATATATATATATGCATATATGTGTATACATGTTCATTTATATATCTATATATGTATACGCTCATATTTATATCCATATATATTTATAAATATGATCTCTCTATAATCAACACCTCATGTGATATTCGTCATTAAAAAACAAACAAAAGCAGAAATCCCTTGTCCCTCCCTTAACTTTCTAAGGGAATACTCCTCCCATAACTTTCCTCTCTTCTATGTTCCCCAACATCCGAAATACTATACAATTACGTACTTCCCATACTCTTTTCCATTGACTGACTTTCGTGTATTTATAATTAGTACTCATCAATCAATCAATTATTGACGATTATGATCATACTATGAGACCCAGTTAGCATTATTGATAAATCCAGATGTACAAATAAAACAAAATCGCATAATTATGTTAACTTCGTCTTTTTATTTTCTTCAACCCTTACCACTATGTCGAAGCTCGCAATGAAACATGTTCGGAAAAATACCACGCAAACGCGATTTTTTAATTTTTATTCTTCGTTTTTTTTTAATTTTTACTCATCGATTCGACAATTACATTTACTTCTTCATAGTTTCTTCTCGAGGTTTATTAAGAAGATCTCTAAGAGGTTATTGCGTGTGATGAATTTTCAAAATTTAGCGTACACGATACGTCCAAAATCTTCAATGGCTGCCTTGAAGTCTTGTATGGCAGTAGATTGGGCGGAGTGATTTGTCATTAGGATTTTCGAGGATCGCAGCTGTTTCAGATATACTTAGGATGAAAAATAAAATGCATTTTTGAGACATAATTTTCAGCTTGTAGTATTTCCTATTGTATTTTGTGAGTACAATCTTTATTGTGTGGGTCTTGCTCCAGTTCCGATGTTAGGGCGCAGATGAATCTACTTCCGGTGTGAATATTGGTGGATGCTTAGACATGGCGAACTTTGAATATCTTGAGTCATGGTTTTCACTAAGAAAGGGTGAAGCTCTGATCAAACTCTCTCAAACAATTCTCAGACGATACGCATTGATTAAATCTGAAAGTAAACACTTTGAGGGGCTAACTCCACGGAGGTACCAACACAATCATTCAATTGATCCATAGATATTGGAGTTTGAAGAATTCGAAGCGTTAGGTGAAACGGCATGCAATTAATGTAGTTCTGATTCTTGTCTCGCGGCGTTAGTATCGCATCTCTCTTCTCCATGGCGGAGAACAGCGGCGATTTATATGCGACAGTCATAATCGTAGAGAAGAAATTTCTTGAAAAACGGCAGCGAGTGCTTCCAGGGTGGAAATTTTACGTGACATTGGGATTATTGGGATCTGTCGGATCAAGTAGAGAGACAAATTGTGACGACCATTTTAAATCTAGCAGTCTACTCTGTCGCACTAATATGAGATAGCCTGTGACAAAAGCGACAGGCCCACACGGTTACGATCAGCTGATTGTTGCCGGTGGCTGTTATCATCGCCGAGGATACCAAGTATTCGATCGTAGAAATTGACAGAACTAGATCTCCGTGTGGCTCGAAAAATTCTGATAAAAAACGTAAGTGAAACACACTTTTGTTTTGTCATTATCGTATCGATGAATGTAAAATACGTGAGAACTGATAAAAACTCAAAACAATCACACAGATCAATGCTGAGATTCTTGGGTAACCAAATAGAACGAAATTCGAAAAAGTTGAAAAATTTGATTCCCCGAGTGATTACGTGTGCCGAATTGAGCACGAGTGAACCGAAGAAAATGGTAAAATATCTCAAACAAAACGAGGCCATACAGGTCGACAAGGATTTATTCGAAAAGTATAAATTCAGTGTGGATCAATTGATGGAACTAGCAGGTCAAAGTTGCGCAATTGCAATAGCCAAATGTTATCCTGCTCCAGAGAGCAAGAGGAAGATTTTGGTCTGCTGTGGTCCGGGCAACAACGGAGGAGACGGTTTAGTATGCGCCAGACACTTGGCACTTTTGGGCTACGAGCCGCAGATTTATTATCCTAAAAGACCAAAAAACACTCTCTATGAAAATCTCTTGCACCAGTGCATAGAAAATTACATAGCAGTCGTTGAGAATGTTGAGGATTTCGAAAATTCACGAGATTATCTGCTGATCGTTGATGCTCTTTTTGGATTCAGTTTCAAGCCACCGATTCGAGCAGAATTTGTACCGGTAACTGATTTCCTCGTCAAACAAACAAGCATTCCTATCTGCAGCATCGACATACCATCCGGCTGGCACGTTGAGAATGGACCACCCGGAGAAGGTGGCATTAAACCTGAAATGCTGGTCTCCCTTACGGCACCGAAATTATGTGCAAAAAGCTTTCGTGGCAAACATCATTACTTGGGAGGACGATTTGTTCCAAAAAAATTGGAACTAGAATATAATCTCGACATACCCAAATATCCTGGTACTGAACTCGTCATTTCGTTGTAAAAACACAGTCGAGGACTCTGTATATATATCGCTGTTACAAATAATACAATTTTGTATCGATTTTGATTAAAAAATGAGAAATGGAAATGGGAACGAAAGAAATCTATATAATCGGTTTGGTTTATTATTTTGACCAATCGACAATGCAGATCCCATCGTTCGCCAATAAAAATTGAAAAATCATTTCACATACTGTTGGTCGGTAAAGACTGACTGATTCAGATTCACGCCGCCAGGTGTCCAGCGAAATAAATGTTTTTTGGTGACCCACAGTTAACAGGTAATTTCGTCGCTACGCGGTTCAGATTCTTTGTGCTTGTCTCATCGAGAACAACGCTTTTCCATATTTGTAACATTTTCTAGCATATCACCGCGTCCACGATACGATGAAGAAAAAGTTTTTGACAAATTGTCAAGATTGCGACCATTATTTTCTCTCAAAAACATCGAGGAACTAGAGAAAATCAAATTTATATTGGGTCAGACGATAGACACTCTTATGCCATCATATATTTTGGTTGAATAGGTAAATCGTTGGAAAAGAAAAGAAATCACAGAGAATTATGACCAACAAAGAATCCAATATCGCCTTTAAACTGGTAATTACATGTAACGACGATACTACGATGTTTCCTCGGAGTGTAATATAATTGCTTTACATAATGGACGATCGATCCAATACACGCAACATATATAATCAGCCATAGGTTGAAGAAAGCTGCGAAATATTGGAAATGAAAGAAAAGAGGATATGGAATTAAAGTTGTTACGGGTGAATGCTACAAAATTTTCTAACACGTTTTGTTTGTATGTTGTTTTTTTATCTTTATACTTCTGACTACTGCACATTGGAAAAATACGTGGAAAGAGGGTTATTATGTGAACCGTCACTAAAATTAAATGGAACTACTTGGACAATAAGATTAGCAAAATTCTATTCTAGCCTTTTGTGTTGACGATAAATCAATAATTATTTGTATCGTCAAAGAATGTACTGATTTGTTTGCTTCGATCAACAAGCCTCGGAGAAATGCATATAGATTTCATGTTCAAACATAAAAATATATATATGGAGTGAGAAGAACGCGTGTGAATCTTTGAATCTTAAACGATTATCTGGTGAACGTACTACACACACGTGGTCTGTATAATTGTACGTGATATTTTTTATTTTCAATAAAATATACATGCGAACAAATAACACAATAGGCACCCGAAGATCTTGGCAAAAATACAATCAGTACCTTCGAATTCGGGTCAGTAGCCTTTAAACTCTCTTGGAGTTTCGTGAGCTTTATTTTTAAATACACGTAAATCCTGCTATATTATTTTTCTGTATTTCCACTTCGTTCCGTGTTCTTTTCTTCTTTTCCTTTTGCTTATTATGTGTTTTTTTCTTCATTTTTTTTTGTTGTATTTTTCGTTCGTCTCAAAAACTCATATTACAGCGCGCTAGATCCGTTTTCCAAAACTGCATTTTCCCTGCAGAAAAAAGGCACGAACTGGCGGAATAGTCGGCCTAACTGTATAATATTTTCATTTATTTATTATGGATGGAACTTTGTCACAATACAATATTGTTATTATTTTTCCTTCTATGTTTTTTTTTTTTTTTTTTTTTTTTTTTTTTTTTTTTTTTTTTTTTTTATTTTTTTTGTTTTTTTTTTTTTTTTTTTTTTTTTTTTTTTTTTTTTTTTTTTTTTTTTTTTTTTTTTTTTTTTTTTTTTTTTTAAT
>JAPYYS010000407.1:0-91876 GCA_030522525.1 Campopleginae sp. 14b
AAAAAAAAAAAAAAAAAAAAAAAAAAAAAAAAAAAAAAAAACATCGAAATGGAATCAAAAAATATTATTTCCCGCGTAATTTTTTTTACTCCGTCGCATTTTCCTCGATCTCCTTTGCGAAGCCTCCGTTCATAAACCGTTATTAACTTTCGTTTGACATTTTTGATTATTTTTATTAATGCCAGTCCGTGTGATTTATTTACATTTACATTTAATGATTGGGGGGCGATGGGGTGGATTATGAGACGGACATCATGCGCATTAATATTAATTAGCCAATGAAATAGTGCACGGATATTAATCATTTTTTACATCAATGCTGATTCATGCTTCGCCACATTTAGCGATAAACACACACGCACGCACATAAGTACACACACACAATGCACGTATATATAGATTTATAAATATATGCCTCAACGAACTCGACGACTTACCGTGTCGCAAAGAGGAAAGTTGAGCTTTTTGTTTTGTTTTATGGCACTTGCAAGAAGGAACCTAAATTGGTACACTAGAAATTCTAATTTTATTGAAAAGGGTTTTTTTGAAATATTTTATTAGGGATTTTTATATTTCGAAAATGTTTAAAAATTGAAAATGCAAAGTTTACTCAAATATTCGAATTGAAAAATTGGAAAACAGCCGCGAGGCTTCTGGGATGTGTTACATCATGGCGATGTTCTCTATTTGAGTATGTGGCAGTAAAAAAAAAAAAAAGAGAATTTGACCGCGAAGAAGGGAAAAAAATGGAGCAACTACGAAAAATCGCATTTACGAGCATTTTGGAAGTATTGATCGATACTCGGTCGAACAGTGGTCGGGTTTTTGCAGAAAGGAATCACGTCGATCGACTTTTATTTGGGTCCTGCAAGTCGATGCAGATTCTTGGGTCTTCTGACGTCGTTGGAGCTCGCATCGTTGGAATGCAACGAAAACTCATTTTTTTTTGGATCAGAGCATAAAATGTTCATTTTTGCCATTGGAAAAATGAATTTGATAGAAAAATTAGGAAAATCGAATTAATTGTGAAAATAATTAATGGAAAATATATTTCTCGTTGTACTCCATCGAGCGAACTTCAGTTTAATGGTTTTCCGTTGATTTAGGCCATCGAGTGAGATAAAGGAAGAAAAATACTTACAGCGTTGAGCAATCCTTGGACCGTGGGCGGCGTGACGTGGAGCGGTGTGTACACGTCTTCGGACTCTTGTCTGACGTAAAGCATCACACGATCCTCTGGGTCATTGCCACGCAAATGTTGAGGTTGAATGTGAAGTCGGTTTCCCACTCCGGTTACGATGGTGCCGGGTGTGCTGAGGTTACCCTGTTGCATACCCTGCAGGACAGAGCCCTGGAGCTCCTGGACTTGCATCAACAGAGAGTCCTTTTTATCGTGCAACGATGCCATGTTGTCCGGAGGAAAATGATTGTGAAACTTTAGTGCAGGCAAACTCGGCCTTCCGCATGCGGGATACGGACTACTCGCACCAGTTTTTATTCCTCCGCCCTCGCCGTTACTCAGCGACGATGTGTCCGTGTCCCCACCACCACCGCCGCCCCCGCCGCCGTAGAAACCCGAAAGTTCCATCGTTGAGAACTAAAATTCAATGAAATTGCATTTTTATTTGATTTTTCGTTCATAATGTCAATTTTACGATTTTATACTCCGGACGAATTTTCGTTCGATCTTTCAAAAACATTTTTGCTCGAAAATTTGAAAAAATTTAGGATTCCACGTCGAATTTTGAAACTTTACTCACTTTGTCAATTGCGTGCTCTGCAGGTGGTGAGAAAAGTACCGGAGGCTTGTGTAGATCCGCCATCGAGTAGAATTCACTCCGCTCGGTGACCGAGTGGTAAAGCTCGTCGAGCTTCTTCCTTCCGGTTGCAGTCATTTTTCTCTTAGCAGCTCGTCTTTCCTCGTCTCGTGTTTTCCTCTCAGCACCCTGTGGAAAGTTCATCGATAACGTAGCATAAAAACGATGAATCTCATAATCAGATAAACGAACTAATTAATTTATTATCGCTGCTTACTTTATCGCAGAACACTTTGATTTGGCAATAACCGCGATGCGAAGGTGGCGTGTAAGAATGAGTATGTGGGGGTGGCTCCTCGTACGTATCGACTTGAATATGCAGCGGTAAACCTTTTACGCCTTTCTGACTCGAAAAGTCTGTACTCAGACATTGCACTGCCACGTTTATCTGTCGATTTAAATTATTAACATTAAAAAATCGCATTCCAAGTTAAAAAAATCGAATGCAACAAACAAAAAATCGGTCAATTATTGAAACAAAAAGATTTGAACGGTTCGCACTTTTGCTGACGATTCTAGAGGATTCCAATAAACCGCGATCGCATTGTGAGCAACTTCCTCGATGCAGCCAACCAGGCCCACGCTGTTCTTCGTATCTGCAATAAATGGATGAATTTTTTTTTGTTCTTAATTTCTCCTCACGAATTTATTCGACTAAAAATAACGTTATTATTTTTTTCACATTTATTCACGACAAATTGACGAAGAAATTCGCGTCTTACCGCATTTCCGGTCCTGCTATAGTAAGAAAACTCTTCGATAGCGTGCGCAAAAGATAAAATTCACGGAAATTACATACAATTTTTATTTCTTGCAGAAATTTCAGTTTTTTTTTGTGCAATTTTGGTAATATGATTTTTTTCACTCACCAGCATCAAGTATGCGCTGCTTGACCGAATGTTGTCGGCCGTGCCAGAACTGCCACGCTTTTATTTCGTCCTCGGGACTCTTTTCTTCTCGGAACATCAGCATTACGACACTCTGAGGAATAATATGGAGAAAAAAAAGGCGACGAATGAGTGAAAATGTAAGACACGAAATTAATAAAAATGCCACGTTCGTTTCATCATTCCAATTAATAAAGTTATCGAAGTCGAGCAGCCGAAAAACTTTCACCTCGAGTACTCCGCGCGAGCTCGTAGCTGCGAATTCGTCGAAACAACATTTTACTCCGGAGATCAATTTATTTGATATAAAATAACGTCGGCCAGGTCCCAAGAAACTTTCGAAAGTGTGTCGATTAAAAATTCGTTATTTCGGAGATCTCGGACCGATTGCACCATGAAAATTATTAATGGTACTTCAGTTATCAAAAAAAAAAAAAATCCATATTTTCCGGTGATCTCATACGACGCTATCGACGAAGATATCGCGTCAATTCCAAGATATTTATAGTGTTTGGGAAAGCTGAGGAGTAGACTTAGAGATCCTCGTGAACTTCGTCATTCAAACTTGTCGCAATGATACGTAAGATTTATTGCCAGTTACGTGGAATTTCTTTTTCACTCAAGTCTTCGCGATCTACCCAGTTATTTAAAAACTTCGATCCTCACGTTCGAGTTCGAGCGGAATGTCCAAAGGAATTGGCAAAAAAAAATTGCACTTATTAAAAAACAGTCTTCGTAATCCCGGAGGCGTGCAATATCTGCGCAAAGATTCGATTAAATCTTGCTACGATTTTTCGGTTTCTTAACAAATCGTTTACGTTCCTTTTGCATGGTTCCCTAGCAGTGATCCTTAACTCTCAGACACGTGACAAACAGCTTTGCCTCGTGGATAATTTATGCGTGAGTTTGACACTCGTTTCCATCGTTATAAATGTTCTCAAAGCACCTTATAGACTGTCCGTTGACCATGGTATACATTGGACTAATCTAATTCCTGTCTACGAATATATGGCTTTGCTGTGTACTCGCCAGAAAGGCTCGATAGAGAAGCCAATTTTTCGTGTTTCGGGTGAATGGTCGTAGATTTATATATAGAAACTTGCAACGCACGTGCTTTTAATCTCGAGCTGTTCATGGTGCCCGGAGTCGGTCCAAACAACGACAATTATTTATAAAATGATAAAAAACCAAAAAAAAACAACAAAAAAACCAACTAAATAAACAAATTTGTGAAAAAAAATTGGACCGAAAATGATTTTCATCCTGAATTTTCATAAATGAACAATTCCCAAAGCCGTAACTTGGAAAAACGATGAAAAAAAAGTGTCGGATCGAATAATTAGATGTATACGAGTACTGAAAATTCCACACCTTCGGTTATCGGGTATTTACGTACTCGGGCGTTAAACGAGAGAGTCTAAAAGTCAACTTGAGCAAAAGCGTTCGATTAGCAATTAACGAGGAAGTCGTAACTCGCTATCGCTTTTAGCAGCAACGACCAAGAAAATTGAGGAAAAAAAAACAAAAACAAGGAAAATAAAAGAGAGCACTATGAATAAAAATGATATAATAAGGCTGTTGGGAGTTTTATCAGAATGGAAGCAACGAATGCAACGGCTTGCATTGATTATACCGATTGAACATAACGGTTAACGCGAATGCTCAATGCGAGACTTGTCAGGCGATAAATGAGTCGACGCGTTCAACTCTTGTTGACTTTCGAGATGTGTTTCGATTCTTTAGGCATTTAAAACGGAATCGCGTACTCGTTTCTATAGATAATTTGTCTCGATTGACATAAATTGGTAAATTATTATCAAACGAAAAGCTCACAATGTCTATTAATGATTTTCTTCTATTATGATGATATTGAATTAATTAAATAAATTGTTACCTTGACTGTTTGACCGGCCTTGAGAAGTGGCTTGTCCGGGTCAGGCACGTAGTCGAGTGTAATCCCATAAAATTGTCCTTTATTAATATAAGTTATTCTGTCGTCCTCCCGTCTCTGTGACGTACTAATGGGCGATTCCAGATGGTATTTAAAGCCATAAGCCGAATAGCTGCAATTATCAATTGGAAAACAAACAAAAATTACAAGGAGAAAAATCGTGAAGGAACAAATTTTATTCGTCTTGTCATAAAAATGAAAAAAATAATGCAATTAAATTGTTAAAGAATTTTGTGTCTATATATTTATATCATTTCGTCATTATTGGCAGGCAAACTTGGATTGAAAAAGAGTATTGCGTGTAGCCGATAGATCGAGAGTAGCTTCGTTGCTTTTTTGTTTGCTTTCTGGACAGAAATAACGCAAAGTAACAACGAGTGAAAAGGTGCGTGACAAATAACGTTTGCCACAACGCGCCTAGGACGGTGGCACGCTATCTAAAGGAAGCCACTTATCTCAATAATAATGCCATGTTAAGATATTCACGTACAATTTGCGTATTTATTTATTTGTTCATTTAATTATTCATGAATTTGTTTAATTTGTTAGATTGTTTTTTTTTCGAGCTATTTTTCTTGTTAATAAATGACATTGATTTGTTACCATTGGTTTTGAAGGACAGGTGAAGGTCGTCGTTGAGAAAATTCCAACTGGCAAGCATGCATAAATCTTATTCGCTAATTAACACGAGATCGCCCATCTTTTTTCTTCGCTTTGAACTAACTTCGACCTATCGCGATCGAAACGATTGTCTCGAGCCGTTATATGAAAAAATGAACGCGAGTGTATGGAAATTGCGAGGGTGTGCGAGTATTTTAAAATTTTAATGGGGTCGACTCGGAAACTCGACGCTGATAACCGCTCGGGAGAGAGAACGTGGCTCGTGAGGGCAGAAAAAAATGGAAATGAAAAAAAGAAAAATGAAACATTCAGCTTTGCTGGGACATTGCAACGGGTTAACGCCCGGCTATTGCTCGACGCCTACCTTTACTTTTTATTGTAATAACTCGTATCACATATACAAATATATATGTTTGCGCATTTGTAAATCGAACGCTTGACCGAGTATATATTTATATCCGGCACATTTCGATTTCACAGACTTCGAGACTTTTAATCCTGATATCTCTTAAGTTAACTCACTCTCGATCGATTTATAGAGCATCGAAAATTGCGAAAATAACCAATTTCTTATCCAATTTATTTTATCGCTTCATTTTAATAGACTTTCCGTTTTTTTTCCACGATTTCTCATATGCTCACAATTTGTTTTTTTTTTTTTTTTTTTTTTTTTTTTTTTTTTTTTTTTTTTTTTTTTTTTTTTTTTTTTTTTTTTTTTTTTATTTTTTTTATATTTTTTTACTTTTTTTGTTTTTTCGATCTAGGTGGATTAGGACTCGCGTTGCTTGTCGTCGAACCGCCGGACACGAGACCTCCGCGTTGTACCTGAGCCTGTGCGTGTCCCTGTTGCAATTGAAGCTGCAATGGCTGATGATGAATAACGGCACCATTGTCGAGTACAACTGCCGTGCCTGTGGTCGTGCCACCGGGACAAAGCTCCGTGTAGTCAAAGGACGACTAAACATAAATAAATCCAACGAATTACTATGTGAATGTCATGTTGGCTCGTGCCTTTGAGGATCGAAGTAAATTTTTTTTTACAAAATTGGGCCAAAGCTCGAGAAAGAAGAAACAAATATCGTGTTATAAATTTCCGACAATTTTTCCGGCATTCCCCACAACCTCGACGTTTTTTTAAAATCAAATTTGAAGTTCGAGACTTCGGGAATGAAATTAAATGTGAATTTGCTGTCGATGCTTCTAACATGGCAACATTCTTAGGTGTAGCCATCCTCCTTGAATCCTAGTCAGAGCCATACGTTGATAACGAATCGAAATGAAGAAAAAATGTGAACTCACTTGATGGAGGGTGGCGGGTGGATGATGATCCTGTCTGGGAGTGACAGCATCAGCGCCAATTCCGGAGTCAGGACTTGGAAGATCGACGGTAAGTACTTTGCTGCTGCTGGATGAAGAGCGTATGGCGTGCGTCGTTGCGTACGAACTAGGGACGACTTCGTACCTTGTGTAGGAGGTTGTTGTGGTCGGTAATGAGGAGCCACTCGAAGATGCCAATGGCGGTAATGTATCACCAGTGACGTAGACAGCTGTGGTTTCCTGATGGAGGCCTGTCTGGTTCGATTGGTTGGAACCACCGTTCCCTGAAGTTGATGTATATGCTGTGGCCTGTAGTCGTGGACTACAGGATGAGTAAGGGTCGTAGGGGCTGCCGTATTGCTGGACCTGGAGGCGACATTTTATTTCTTTCATTCTGATTTTCAATTTTTCCATTTTTACGATTTATTTTTTGTCAATTTTTCATTTTTTCTTGATCGATTTGGTTTGCTAAGGTTTACCGAAGTCTTCCCGGAGGATTCGGAGCTTGTGATTCGCTCGAATCCCCGTGTCACGTGGTGGAAGAAATCGGCGCCGACTTAATCGACAATTCGGGAGAGAAGGAAAGAAAGAGACGTAAGAGAAATGCGAATCTCCAGTGCGGAGAGACGTCGCAGTCCGTTACCTGTAGCTGATGCTGATGATGATACATTCCCGGCGGCGTTGGGCTATCCGGTTGTGCCTGTTTGTGCCGTTTGCTGGACTGCTGACCTCCCCGGGACGAGCTCAAGTCCTCGGGTTCTCTCTTGACCCCGGTAATGCCGGTACCACCGTTGCCATTGCCACTGTTACCAGCGCCCCCATTATTCCCAGTGGACGAGGTATCATGACGCAATGACTGCGGACTCAACGGCATAGAAATGGCACTTTGAAGACTTTGTCCCGGACTGTGAGACTGTTGATTGTACTGATGAAGAAAATGATGCAATTCACCGTTTCCGGTTGCCTCGTTATTTTCCATGCGATTTGAGCCGCCCGAGGCTTGGTTGGCTTCCTGCACCAGTAGCTTTTGGCCCATCACACCCCTTCAACATATCGCAACAAAATCCACAATTAATTCACGCTCGAATCATCGAAAGGTCGTCTTGAGAAGAAGCAAAGAAAAGGGGGCAAGATCGATCGATCTGTTTGTCAAGAGGGCTTAAAGAGGCGCGACGAATTTATGACGTCAACGCGCAAGGGTGTCGCGTTACCCCTTTGGCAACTCTCGTCCGATTCTCGAAGCCGAAAAATTTTTCCTCATTATTTACATCCCGGCAGCATGTGAATTTTTCACTCTCCGGACGTGTAGCCCGCGATGAATAAAAATGTAGCGCAAACAGTTGCGAATTAGCATACAGAGACGAAAAAAAATGTAAGAATCGTTAATAATATTCTCAGCCATTTTTGAGATGTGCAACAATTTCCAAACATGACAACCACGACAATTACATTTTAATTAACTGGCACAACTTCGCACCACTTTTTTTACATCCTCGAAAATTAAACTCGATCTCGAGAATAAGCCACAGCCCGCGGATAGTCCCATGGACAGTGGCTATAAAATTCTTTTAAACGTCTTTACTGCATTCATCATCCAAGGAAGTGGAGAAGGAAGAAGAGGAGAATAAGATCGAGAGAGCGGGAGAGAGAGAGAGAGCGAGGAAGAACACGAGGAAGCTCATGGCGTACTGGATATGTATGCGGACCTTACACGAGGATCAAAAGAGACGCGTCTCTCGGCATTATGTGAAGTAGTTAACATGTTATATTTAGCATGATAATGCGTATCCACAAAGACGTCTACCCTTATAAACTGCCAACGCTTTCGGTATATGTGATCTTTTTACATTCTTATTCCCTTTTTTTAAGCACATACATAGATGGATATGTATATATATAAATATAAAAGGCCTTGGGTGAAATTAACCCCTTTTGGTTGGATCTCTCGTCTCTCTTTTTCCCCGAGAGAGCTTCATGCCTGGGTTCTTGAGCACTCGGTGAACCTGACCTTCTTCCTACCTACGGTCAGATGCATCGAGACAATAAAATCCTTTTACTCTTTTCCTCTCGATACCTGATCCCTCCTTTCCTCGCTGAGCCTCATCCCCTTCCCTTTTTTCGTATGTTAAGCAAGTCTGCGTTAAAAGTGAAAGGAGTGAAGAAAAAAATGATATTGAAAACGTTTCGAGAGATCGTCATAACCCCAGGCTATGAGGGGCTCTCGCCCTATGAATTCGGCTTAAATGAAATGGATCCACAGCTTCGTAGAGATTGCTCGAGAGAGAAGCAACTTCGTGCTGAGCCTTTCCATGCTCGATCGAGTAATGTGATGCTAATCCTTACCGATTCCTTTTCTTTCTCCTTCTTTTTTTTCATTTCTAAACCTGTCGCTAAAAACTTATCGAGAGGAATTCAGTTTCAGACAACGAATTAACCGTGTAAGAGAGGATCTCGCGTTTTTCTCGAGTACAAAAGGTAACTTATTTTTCTGTTGGTCTAGTCACTTGTATCACTGGATTCCTCGTTAATAACCAATCTATGAATAGTCTGGCCTGTGAAATGCTTAAGTCTACTCGTCGCCGATCCAAAATACTATAAATGTCTTGAAATCAATGAGATAGAAAAGAAGCTACAGCTGTTGAAAGTTCCAATAACATTTACTCCGATTCTCGAAAGCTCGATAATGAGTCGTTCGTTACCTTTATATCTCGTTCATATGAATCCGCATGCCATGCGAAATTTTGTATAAACCGAGTAGGAAGTCGGACTGAAAAGTGAAAAAAAGGATGTGGAGTTGTAGAGATTGCGCATGGCGTGCGTAACGAGGCAACGTGACCCCATAAGACGAGCACGCTTCGCTTATTGTGACCTCCCCAGGATGCTCCGGTTCCATTATGTGCTTCTGCTCGTTTTACACGAGTATAACAAGGATTCCGGAGACTCGTGGAGTTTACGCGCGAAACGAGACTTGACATTCGTATATTCACGCTCCGTGTGATCTTTGCCTCGTCTCTATACTTCTGTTCGTCCATCATCGCCACCATTATGGTAGTTGAGAGAAAAAACTCTTTTTATCCTTATATTCAAGGTGTACCCGCAGAGAGATTTCGAGCGTTTCGCAGCCGTCAAACTTTTCAAGAGCAACTAAAGTCCGGCAAGTTCATGGCTAGGAGTAAAAACGCTATTTCCATTTTTTTCCCTACCACTTCGTCATTCCTTGAGGTTTATTCCGAGCTGCGGAGAGTTCGTAGGTCGTGTGAAACGAAACATGACTCTAAACTTGTCCGACATGAAAATAGATCGCGGGATATTAAAAAAAAAAAAAAAATGAAAAATATGGGCGTGTCGGTTTAAAAAATTGAGACATCTACGCAGGAACATTGCACGTTCTCGTCGGATAATGAGCAAAATATGACAAACGGTGGATCGGAGACAAAGTTTTTTTTTGAACATTTCGCAATTTACTCGGTCGGTGAACTCGGAATGATCGTTTGGCGGGTTTTGGCTTATAATAGACAAAATTCCAGGGAAAGGAAAGCTCAACTAACGAAAAGGGCTCTGGACACGTACAGGAGATTCGTCATAATTACATGCACGATAAAAAAAAGTATAGGACTAGTGCGTAACAAGTTGAATTCCAGGGAATAGAGGACGGAGGCTGTTGAGTCATTGCCGGGTGTGACCCGGCTCGTTCGTACTCTGTACTTGATGGCAGAGCAGGACGTACAGCACGTTACAAACGGAGTCAGTGTCCAGCTTGTTATTTATAAAGAGTCCGGATTGTCAACGAGTCTCGCGAGCGAGTAATAAAATTATCATCGTAAATTTGAATAAACGAGAACGTGAGGCTGTTGGTCTTGATGCTCTTTACGTGTCAAGCATAAGTCGCCGAGAAAATGAGAAAAAGGAAGAAAATATAAAGAGGAAGAGGTTGGTTGAAATTTGAATTTGAACCCTCGCGGATCGCTTCATAGGCCAGTCATTTGTATGTTCTTCTTAAACACTCACACAAATACCGTTCCTCCATTTTCATTTTTCCGTTAAATTACCAACGAGAATAATAAGCGAGAAAAGAAAAAGTAGAAGGTCGAGACATTGGCTCTTTATGACGTGACACTCGTCGTAGTCCTCAGGTCAAATGTCATAATAGCAGTCAAGATTTTCGCGTTATGATAAACCGCAGCGACTGGTTTAAAACTTCTTCACAACTTGTATCGGTACGTTTTCCAGAAAACTTGATCCAGGATTTCTAACTGAACCGTCTCATATGATTTCTCGGGCTTATTCGATCGCGAAGTTACTTGTCGACAAAAAAATGAATAAAAATTCGTTTGGTGCTGGACAAAAGAATGAAAATTGTGAAAAACTGAATAATTGAATAGTGAATGAAGAAAAATTGAGTTTGGAGAAATTTGTGAATGTAAAAAATGGCAGGGAGAGTAAAAAAATTCATCCCATTACGAGAGCAAATTCACGAGGTACATAACAATGAAAATTGGATTAAAATCGTCTTTTCGCTCGAGTGATCGCCACAGAAAAAATATTCACGCTCTCAGATGCATGAAAAGAGTTGAGGATTTTTAACGATCCGGTCTCTCGTACAAATTGTCAAGATCTTATCGTCTTTTTTTCTCCCTCTCTTTCTTTCTCTTTCTGTTCGGCTTTGGACTCAAGATTCGAGGGAAGATTACAGAGGAGCATCCTTTTCTATTCACCCTTCAGTTCTTGGCTGCGATCTCTTCGAGATAAGGTGAAGAAAAAAATAAATAAAAGATACAGAATCCATTGCAAATAAATTTGGCCGATTTCGCACGCGTGCACCTTAAAAATCATCATTCCGACTATATTTCGTGCCTTTTTATAGCAGCATCAAAAACATTTTCATTCTAAATCCAGTTCACACTTTCGAGACTTTATTTACGAAACATAAAAATGGAAAGAAAAAAAAATTAAAAAATAAAAGTTTCTCGATGTATTCGAAAAAAATTGTTAAAGGATTTTATTATTTTCATTAATAAATTCAATTTTATACGTATCCAGTTATATGATTTTTTGAAAAATCACGAATCAGACGAATTCGCGGAAAAAAGCGAGAAATATTATGAAAAAAATTTCGGCAATTCAGCTGAAGGGTAAAGAAGGACAGAAAAGAAGATACAAATCGCGAGAACGAAACGTACTTTTTAAATGCGTGTACGTTGCGGGTTTTTCTCAACAGTAAATAACAAAATATGCTAAGCGTCCGATATAAATCAAAAGTGGGAATGCTCGGAGCCCTTAACCGTGCAAGTAAAGGGGTAGAAATGCCACCCCTGTCGTGGATAGGAAAAAAAACATAATAAAAATAAAAATAAAAGGGAAATGTGTTGCGCAAGGCAGAGAAGGTTACGCGAGGAAGGAACGAGCCCTAAAAAATCGCGGAAGAAAATAACCCTTCGCAATTGGGGTTGGACCGTTTTCCAGGCAAAAATCTATCGATTCCTTGCCTACGAATGGACGCAAGTCGCCAAACGCTCCGCTCACATTCTCCCGACTTACAACCTTCTGCTTTTCACTCGCCACACTATATATAGATATATGAAAATTGCTTAGAGTCAAAGAAGATTCGAAGAATTATGGCCACCCATGGGGTAGTTTGCAAACCGAGCAAATGGGCCGGAATGAAATAATTTCGTGCAGTCGTAACAGGCATTTGGAGCACGTGCAAGAGAATTTTGGGAGGTTCATCATTTTTCTGATGGGAACGTTTGATTTCTCGAGAGCGAATCCGATTCAATGGACATTCCTTCTTAGTAAACGCTCGATAAAGAAAAGTTGAATGATGTATTGTAAAAAAAATGTTTGAAGAAGCAAAAATAGTAAAAAATGAAAAAAAAAAAAAAAATAAAAATAAAGATACTCACGCTGACCATAGCTCGTGGGGCGGTGGTAATTTGACATCGGTAGTTTTGTCCGGCAATTTGTAATACTCGTATACGTAGGAGGCAGCAGGATCGTCGGTGTGCGAGGCAACGGCCGAGACCTGATGTTGTTGCTGTAAATTGAGCATCGCAGCAGTCGCTACCGACAATGGATGCTCGCAGTATGCACGCCAGTCGCCCTCCATGCCCTGTACTTGGACCTGCACGGCGGCAACCCTTTTGTTTACGTCCACGTGATCCTCGTCTCCACCGTTGGTCGTCACGTCGTTTCCGGTTGGGGGATTTTGCAATGATTGCTGCTGTCCTTCCTCGTTACCGATCTCCTCTTCCTCGTCCACCGTCTCTCTTCCACCGTAAGCCTGCTGTTGGCCCTCCTCGGCCACACCAGCGGCCTCTTCCTCGCCTCGACTTCGTCTTCTGCAAATTCAACAAAAATACGACATAAGTACGACTTTTCAATCATTTTTTCGACTCGGTGTCTTATTTTCCTAATGCTAAAAATTCGTTGGAAACTTTTCATGGCATATGAGAATCTTTGAGATATTAATTCACAACTCCTTAGAGTCGTATCATCGATGATTCGATGTCAGTCTCCTGTGGCTTATTCAGACATTTCCCGTGCGCCGAGTGATTTCCATACGACGTTAAAACAAACAAAAAAAAACCGATTCAACGTTGGTGGCTCGTTGCTCGATCGAAAGGAGAAAAAAAGTTGTAGAAGCAGATGCAGAGAGAGAAAGAGAGAGAGAGAGAGAGAGAGAGAGAGCAAGGTAGTGCGTCGAGGGGGATCAGGTACGTAATATCTGATGCATGTGTCCTGATGTTTGGTGGCTGCTGTGTAGTCAAGGGTACGAGCGCGTATCTCTACACGACCGGAGATTAATTATTATAGACCCCTTTGCCTTTTGCCTACAGTCATTAATTTATATATGCCCTCGCTGTGATTCGAGCTTGCAGACGTTTTTTCAGTGTTTCGTCGTCTTGATTTTCATAAGCCATTACGTCTTTTGCCTTCTCTCTTTGCCTATACGATTCTATTTCATTGTATCGCCTCTCTTCCGGGTCAGCTTTCAGATTGTTCGATCTTTCCTCCGCTCTCCCAGTCACTCCCGTTTTTATCAGCAATCAACCTCTTCCGGCTATATATACTTTCGGTCTTCTGGAGACTCTCTCTCTCTCTCTCTCAATATTTCCCTATCGCCTCTCGGCTCTTCTTCGTGCTATCCACATATAAACGCATTCCAATCAAAATCCCCACGTCGTACGTGAAATAAAGGCTTATCCCAACTGTAATTTATGCATATCGAATCAATCTCCCTTCCAGGAGCTCCACATATCCCCCTCATCTCGGTCTCTCGCTGCTCAATACAAATATATCTGCTCTGTCTCTTTTCCACGTATAACGCGAGTCTGCGACGAGCTACTGGCTACAGGATAATATACACATCTGCACCTGGATGCACATAACCGTTGCCCTGCGAGAGCGCGAGCGAACGAAGCACTGCATCACTCAGACCTGATAATGAGGGCCCCGGTTATCCTGTACAAATATTTTTCTCGCTTTTGCTTGTTTGCATAGGCTTTTGCACGCACCCTATGATGAACACACTAAATCCAACAAAACACACAGGCGACATGAGGTTTTCTTTCATTCCACATAATCTCAATCCACCGAACTAACTGCTCGACCACGACAAATATACCCAAAGGGATTCTCGGCCGAACTTCGTGAGGGTTCAACGCCGGAATTCGTTCTTTTCGGAATCATCGAGCCGTAAATACCGGGATTCCGATGTTGACTCGCGTTCGTGTCTATCAGGCTCGTGCATAATGAAGCTCAGACATTTTTCCTCTCGGAATTCATTTATTTTTCGATCCGGCCTAGAAAATCAGTTGCGCAATCGTTTTGACGAAAAATCTGTCGAATTATTTATTGAAAATTCAAACTGGCCGGCTCATCGGTAGAAAAATTCAATAAGAATATCGGCCTGACAGAAAAAACGTTTGAAAAATGAAAAACATAAATGTTGGAGGTCGAAAAAACGTGCGTACTCCGTACACGAGTCACGTAATCGTATCCCGGCCTCACGTAGAGTATACGTGCTCGCATTATTCCAAAATTCATACGCACCGAGTGCTCCGCGCAGTCGGCTCGTTTATAAATTTATGTCCTTATATCGGAGCAGGTGAGAGTGAAAAGGACGTATACGGGGATATTTGTCGATCGCGGAGTGATACTCGCAGATTTTAATGGTCCCGGGGCAGAAAATGTGGGAACGATGACGTTGAAGATCCGAAGGGCGCGTTATGCTTGATATTTTTAACGTTATCCTTTGACGGGTGTTTTTCTTTGACGCGCTCGGAGTCAAAACGCTGTGGCCGCAGACGTAGAAAACGTCCTGGCCATTCTCAAAGTCAAAAGGTCAGCGATCATCGTGTTTTTTGACGTGAATTTACGTCCGATTGGCCCTTTTGACAGTGAGACAGTAATTTATAAATATATAGATGCGTTCGCGTAATCGAATCGTTTGTTGGCTCTGCAACGATCGTCCAAGTGCTCTGCCATTTTTTGCACATCCGCTGAGCGAACGGGAGCGAGCAAGAGAGAGAGAGAGGAGATATCGAACGTCCCCCATATGGGATGAATTTTTTTTTCGCTCACTCGCGGCAAGATGACGAGGAGCAAAAGGGCCGAGGTAGCAGGACGAAAAGAAAAGATCGTTTCTGCAGGCTCTTCGCGATCGGCGCAAAAAACCACGCGCTGAATTCTCTCGCTCGCGTGTGTTACGTCGGCTCCGTAAATCGAGTGTCTGTCGATCGAGACGAAGAGAGAGGGAGATGAAAAAAACCATTCTCAGTGTGTAGGGGGTACTCGAGTTTTATTCGATAACATAAATATAAATGCGACACTGTACCGAGCGTGCACGAACCTCCGGTACAAAAAATCGATAAAAATAAAAACTGCGTTATTCGATAAACGAGAGGACAGGGCGTGGCAAGAGTCTGCTCGAGTGAGTTCGACCAATCAGAAACCTCATTTTTTTTTCATCTCCTGCCCAAATGTATTTCTCCAGCACTTTTTCCTTACGAAATTCAAAAATAATCAAGGAATTATGTTCACCGTCTTGCTAGTCTCTCGCGTCGGTTCGTCAACTATTTTTCGATTTCTTTTCAAAAACATCGTCAAGTCATTTTCTTTCCCCAGCACGAACGAATTTACTGAACTGTGCGAAATATACGGAAAAGAATAATTACGAATTTCTTGAAAATTTCTTCGTGCCCATTTCGATCGCATTCCCCGAGAGAGAAGGATTTCAAAGTATTCCAAAACTTTTGCCAGTTCTCGTACTCGATTCAGCGGAATCGGCGAGAAATTTGATAGAAAATCGTTTAAAAACAAAAAAAAAACGTGGAAAATAGTGTTCAACGACTTTTCCACATTTTCGTACTCTATGGATCCGACTGTACAGCTACTAAAAGAATCTTGTCAATGCCCGAGGCTGTATGTGCACACGATGGACCGAGGAGACTCTTCGCAGTGAACGTATATCTTTCTCTCATTTTCTCGCAACAGAAATACACTCGGAGAAACAGATGCCCACATAGAAACGGAGGAGAGTATCTAAGTGCGTGCAGAGGAGAGGAACACGCGAGAAATCCCAGCAACGCGAACGCGAGAGACGGATACATATGTAAATTGGAGACGCGGTACTCTTACAAACCCAACACCCGAGATTCTTTGCCACGGATGCTGCTACTCCTGATGACGAGAGAGGGAAGAAACGAGAGTGCGAGCAAGGTTTCTATAGCCGGTAGTTCACCTGCGCATCCGGTTTATTTCTGCTCTGATTTTTTCTCTTTTTTTCCTTCTCCTTCTCTCTCTCTCTCTCTCTCTCTCTCTCGGTCTCTGAATATTTTTTTTATGCTTTGAGAGGTGATGAGCATTCAGTCTATGAAGCACGAGAACTTATCAATGAAGTGGATTTTCCCCTCTACGTGTGAGCATGGAATACGATACTCAACCATATTTTGTCTCGCTCTTTCTCTCGAGAGATACATTTATTACCATTTTTCAAAATGACTCGCTTTTTGGAATATTTCTCCAAGAATATCTGATGGTGTACGCGTTAAATAAATTAATTCCGGCTGTTTGAATATTCAAAACACTATCGAGGCTCATTACTTTTCGTATTTTTATCAATCATTCCGAAAATCTCGAGACACGAAGAATAAATATTAGAAAAGAAAATAAAAGATATATTTGCAGGGTGTGAGTAAACGAGGCAAAGTAATAGCCGGAGAGGCTCATTCTGTGCAGGTTTAAGGATTTGCCGAGGGGTATCATCGCAGGCTGCCACAAAAATCCTCAAGGATCATGGAATTTTAGGATTATAAGGACGTGCGTAATTAATTAATGTCCGAAGGATATAACTGTATAGAAAATACGAGAAGCGAATGGAGCAAAAAAAAAAAAAAAATACACGAAAAAGAGATATCGGTGGTCCAGGAGAAGATCGTCTTCCTCGTGGCTAAAATTTATTCGACCCATTCTCACCTAACGGACTTTGCCTCCGAGACGCTCGAACGTCTTTCCACAATATATAGTTTTTTTTTTCAATTTATATCGTCATTATTGTTATTATTATTTTTTTAATAGTAAATAAATTCTCGACCGTAATCCAATAATCGTATGCAGGATCGTCTCGGTTATTTATATATATCTATATAAACATATATCGGTATATATATAATTTTTTTTATGTCCGTCGATCTATCATCCGTCTCGACGCTCCCAGGTGAACCTTTCGGCTATTTATATACATATAGCTATATATCTATACGTATGTATACTGTATCAACGATCTTTCAGACTCCGAAATCTCACCCCTCGCGAGAAATATTTTATTCATCCTTATTTTTTGCTTCAATTCCTTTTTATTCCACGCTTTTTTTTAATTCACCAAATTTTGCGATCATCAGTCTCGTATAATTAGCACATGAATGTGAAGTTTAAAAAAGTTAATCTTTATCGAGTGATATTGAACGCGGCTCGAATACAGAAATTCCCTGAGGCCTTGTTTTCGTTAAAATCTATGCATCCTCATTTTTCTTCCGAAGAACGGAATTCGAATGATTTATTTGTTTATTTTTTCGATGGGATTTACCTTATGATTTTTTATTTTTGGTAAAAAAAAAAAATTTCTTACTCGCAATGATTTTTTTGTGGTTGGGGAAAAAATTATGTTTTTCTTCTCTCTCTCTCTCTCTCTCTCTCTCTCTCTCTCTTCGGGAAAAGGACGAGGAGAAATGTACTGTCGCTCGTTTCGTGGATAATTGTGTATAAGTACTCGAGTCAAGGAAAAGTATGCACTGGACGATTAATATTCCATGGAAGTGTCGTCCACGCGACCGCAGCTGATATATAGACATACAGGATATAGACTCGCGTCGCGATTTCCCCCTGGCCGCTCCACGCTCCTCTGAGTTTACTGGCCATTTGAATAAAGCCGCCTCTTCGTGTCCTCGCGCTTCTTCGTCTCGTGTTTTTATCCCTTTTTTTCCTCGTAGAGAATCTCGCGAGATTATACAGCGCGGAAATGCTTGGACCAGTTTGAAAAATCGCTATCTTTATCGACGTAGTAGAAAAACGATAAGAAGATTCCTCCTTTATTTTCACTCTTTTTCGATATACGACTTTTTCTCATCCGGAAAGTCATTTTTTTAAATTTAAGGGCGATTTTTCTGAAAATATCGAATATCTCGAAAAAATCTCTTGAAAAGTTTTTATTCACCGATTTATCCAATTTCTTTTGAATGCACGCGATGGGATGAACCGAAGGGAACGGAGTCGTCGATTTCTCGTTTGGCGAAACTTGGACCGATAAGAAGCGAAATTAACAAATGGGCCCAATAATTATTAGCTCGCCGAGATATCAAATCTCTGGGATAGCACGGGAATGAACGAAACCAGGCGATTCACCGAGTGATCAAAGGAAACGAGTGAACAGAGAAATAAATAAAAGAAGTAAAAAGAGGGAAGCCAAAAACAGAGAAAAAAAGTGGAGCGTTTAAAGCAACTCCGGGGTTTGCTATACCTCGTAAATCTCGTTAGTACGTCGTGCTGGATAATTATCATTAATTTGTCGCACGATAAATACGTGTCCGATTATTATCTGCGATGAGAATTCACTCGGACGCCTACCGCGGTTAGAACGAAATATTTTTAATTATCAATCCGTTCGTATTTCACTCTCCATATTTGTCTGCCGAACTGCTATTACGATTACTTTGCCCATTTAATTCATTGATTTATCATCATTACGTATATGTATCAACATTTTTAAACGATCGATTCGAATCCGGAGTGAGTTTGACTAAATATTCTCACGAGAAGGTAATAAAGACGATAAATTAAATCGAAAGAGTACAAACGTGACAAACGCCCACCTCATCCGGTGCATTCGAGGGGCCCGGGACATCTTCGAGATACATGCAGCCTCTTCATCAACACGAGTCTCTTAAAATATTCACTTCCAACTCATAATTGTTGTTATTGAATATTTTTAATAATTATTAGCGTTTACCTCTTATAATTATCATTAATTTGGAATCAATAGCGAAAAAATGATAAAAAAATTAAGATACGTATGTATAACTGATAATATCGTAAACGAGAAAAATCAAAATAGTTGCCGAGCTTGTGGATCACGTGATACAACGTGAGTGGATCTATATCTTGTCTCTTCTTCGACTTATAATCCCTTAACTCCATCGTAGTTTGTAATAACGCGGGCTAATTAATCTTGGAGTTATATAGCGCACTGGAGACATTACAAGCGAGATCTCGTCGTGATCGTCGTCGCAGTATATTCGAAGTGCTCTCCTCCTCGTCTCGAGCGCGCCGTGTGCATAAATAATCCTTCACTTCCGGCGACAGGCGTTGCGAGCTGCTAAGGGAAAAAAACGTGGAAACAAAAAAAACTAGAGACCAAGTAGTAACGGACGAGGTGGCTGGTCGCGCAAGGGCGTGGGCCTCTCTCTCTCTATCTTTTTCTCTCGTCCCGCGACGGAATATTCATCCTACGTACCCTCCAACTCGTCGTCCTTATCGCTTCTCGCTACTAGTTCTCTTTTTTTAGCTTCGTCGTTACTATGAATTTCTACGACGTCCCTGAACGCGGAAACCTTCGAGCCAGGTCGCGAACAACATGACAAGCCTGTTTCTACGTTTCCATTGCTCCTGTATTCGCCCTTTTGTCTGCTGAGATGTTCGTAGATTTTTCTACAAGTCTTTCGGAAGCTTCGTTGATTTTTTTCCACTAAAAAAGATTCTAGACATATTTTTACACCACAATGGCCATGCTGGGGCTTCCTGGTTTTTTTCCCCGTTCGTTCGACCATTCGGGGACTTTGTATAATATTTTTCTCGGCAACTCGTTGCACACCGAGAAATCGAGGAGCTTTGGTTTGTTTTGAAGGGTAAACTTTTCCAAGGACTGGCTTCAAGGAATCTTCGGTTGCAACAAAAAATAAAAAGTCCATATTCCATGTATATTTTCATTGACATTGAACTTTCAATCGAAATAACATTGCAGAAGAATGAATTAATGAAATAAAGAAATATTCATGAAACATTTATAGCACGAAGTGGTTGCTTCGATTTTAAAGCCAAAGTGAATCTGGAGATTTCACCGTTGGCAGTCCTAATATATTCTTCGAGGACATTGGACACGCTTATAAAAATATAATCGGCCCAGTGGCATAAAGAGATGGAGCGAGAGAGGAAGAAAAAAAAATAGAAAGGGCCTCACAAGGGAGGAGGGGAGAAAAGACGACCGAGTGACTTTGATGGATCGAAGAGGCCGTCAACCCCCCATACCTTTTTTCCATGGGGGCCCCGTCACTTCACCTCACTCTCGATCCCTTTTATACATCCACACATACATATATATATATTTGTTTTATTTTTTTTCAACATATTTCCGTATCTGACAGGTTACTCTCTCACGCTTGACTATTCTCAACTAAAATCACTAGGACGACCCTTCGAGCATGCATCATCCAGCATATCGAAATAATAATAATAATCCTATCTCAAAATTTAATCTGCACCATCCCCCACTTATTTTTTAATAAGTTTTTTAATTATTTTTCCGTATCGGTACTTAATTAAAACGATCTTATATTGTCATATGTAGAAAACCTCCTTAATAGCATAGGAAAATTCGCAATGATTAGAATTTGATGAAATTTGGTCAGCATACTCTTTAGTATCAAATATAAATATAGAAATTTTTTCTATGTAGACGATATGTCAATGTATAGAAATTTTTTCGGTGTAGACGAAAAATAGAAAAAAAAATTGTATCATCGTATTCGATGCTCGAAAATATTATCACTAAATTTGATGAAATTCTTACGACAGTGTCGTATGAAGCGAACCTGCTTAATGAGTTTAAATGAAATGTCGATGGGTGTCTGTGTGATAGGAAAAATGGGCGAAAATACTGAAGACCGTTCCGGTAGGATTTAGAAAGGTCTTAGCTGCGCCCTGTTTTTCGATTATCGCGAAAAATGAAACAATTTATTAATTTCATAGAGCAACCGGTTAACGCCGAATACAGTTTACATAATTCTCTCTATCGTGTCTCGTATTTCCCGACTTATCTGTCAACCTGTCTGATAGCAAACTTCGAAATTTCCAGCTTCACGCTTGGGGAGTTGTCACTCCAAATACAACTTGTCCACGACTATTTTTTCTCAGGTTATTCTTTATTATTTCTTACACCCATTTCCGTCATAATCGATTTTCGATATCGATTTCGTTATTTTTATCGACCCAAAAGCGGTTCCTGATTGGGTAATGAAATTATACTAATAGCTCGTTACGAGTTGATTATATTTTGTCATAAAGATTCTTATTATTTCCGGCTTCTATAAATCGTCTCAGGATCGGGAATAAGCATTTTTTTTCTTCGATGTTTCGATCGAATACTTTATGGAATATTTGCCATGAGTTCGAATTCCGATTTTCGATCTGTCGACCGATATGTCGTATCCTAATTCCGCGATCTCGATCGTTCAACGAAATCGTCATTTTTATGAGTTAATATTAATTTCCCTGGATGGAGCTACCGAGACCCGCAAGTTTCTATAATCCCATAAGATGTGTTCCTTATGGGGTTTGATATTTCCAACGAACCTCGAGTCCATATAGAGAAATTATCGTATTATTCGCAAGCTCTTCGAAATATAAACTTTCAGTTTGTATAGAAGAAGAGATTCTCACAGAGTAGATGGTTTATTCCGGGTATAGGCCATATCAGGCGTTATATGGTGAGCGTGAGTTCTCGCGAATGAACGATAAACCGCGCTAGCCGGCGAAGCATGGCGTTAACATCGAGCTGTAGCTTATCTGTCAAGCTTCCGACGTAAGTCTCTCGTGGATATGCATAAACGCTTATAGTTTCGTCATTGTCGTTAATGTGGAGTACGCCGGTGTGTGTCCGTGTGTAACACGCAATTTTCGACGTTTTTTTGTAAATATACGCTCGCCTGGGCAAAGAGGGAACTCGCGTGAACATGAAATAAGCTCGAACGACGTGGACTACCGACCATGACAGCGATAGGATAAGACAAAAATACTACGCCAACCTAGAAGGAACTTCCTACATCGCTTTCAAACGCAGATACATACATATATGCATGCCCAACGCACAAACACACGCACACACACACACACGCGCACTCTCGCACACATGCACATGCACGCTTACCAAGAAAACGTTTGAATATGAAAATTGGCGTATGTATAAAGTTGAAACACTGCATCGTAGCGTATTAAGTCAAATAGAGCACACGCATACACATGCGAGTAATATGTATAGCGATGTAGCGGGGGAAAAAAATAACGCCAGGTTGAAAAGGTTGTTAACGATTAAGCAGCAAGGAAAACCGTTAATGGAACACCCTCGCGAGCGGGAGGCTCGATTTTGCGACAAGAAGCGATAAAAGCGACGAACAACAAGCCAAACAGGCGTGGGAGTCGGTTAGCACGCACTTCCTAATCACGAATCTCAACGACGAATCGAAAATATTCGAAAGAGGTATTTTTTTGTTTTGAGGGTTGATTATAATTTCTCCCGGACATTACCAGACCTCTATTAGAAAGTTGAACTACCGCTAATTTACTTTTTTTAACTGCCAAATGTCATAAATCGTCTGGGTCTGATATCGAAGCGAAAAATCAATTGGAACTTTATCTATCAACGGGAAATAAACTCTGCACACCGACGTTTCAATTAATTGCAAAGGTCACAAACATATGGATTTTCCTTTCGACGTCGTGAAAGCAATTACCCAAGCAAATCCAATAAACAGATTTGCATGATCTTCGTTGATCCTTATTTGGAGGATTTTTACGACGTCTTTTCGGAATAAACTCGTGACTATCGAATTGCATTTTTGACAAAAAAGAAAAACGGGGAGAAAAAATTAGCGAAGAACGTCTCGATGAGAGAAATTCTCATGTTGCGTCGATGAAAAGTTATTCTATAGTTAAAATCTTCTTCCGGGTTATTATATACATGAATACGCACATGCTAAATGACTTTTCGCACGTTTTACACGAGGGTGCCACGCGGTGAGCAATAATGAGTCGATTTTCTCTGTCTCGACATTCACGAAGACCTGACCAATCGGCAATATATGTGAATAATAAAATAAATACACACATCCATTATATATATGTGTATGTATTTAGTCAGAGGAGAAAGAGGAACCCCCGTGGCGTAAAATGAGCTTGAGTACAGAATGAGACACACTCGCCAAGAGTACACACACGTATATGGGGAGTACCATTCATAATGAACCGTGAAAGCAGCGATTTATTGATTTTTTTTTCTTCCCTTTTCCCACCTAATTGAAATTTTGCCAAGAGACTTTCATTCATTAACTCGGAATTCGACGTATTCCGAAAAGCAATAAATTACCCTTGCATTGTCCTTGTAACGATTTTTTATTGATAATTTTTCAATATTTATTGAACGCGTAAAAAAAAGTTTTCACGATTCTAAACTGAAGGCCCCATACATAGCATGTGTGTGTGCACGTGTGTTTATAGAGATACGTGAGTGTGAAACGGAATAAAGCAGGCGGTGGACCGTGCTATAATTCTGTAAAGAGAAAAAGGTCGAGGTAGGAAATGAGAGAAGATGAAGTTTGGTGAAATGAAGAACACGAGGATATAGAAAGGAGGCGAGAAAAAGGTTCGCTCGTACCTTTTCTTCAACAATGTAACGCTCGTAACAAGAGCGCAAGAACGACGTGAAATCTTTTCCATATATCATGGGCATGCCTCTTTCGAATTATCTTCCGAGAGTCTAATGTGTAATTTCATAATTCTGGGGACTCGAAGGCATGATAGATATTTTTTCGGAAAATTGTTATGCAGTTTTAGTTCGTTATTTTGATTATTTTGAAGCATTAAACGAACGAATATTTTTGAAACGATTTGCGCTTTTATGAATCGCAGAAAAAATGGGATTTTCAATGAAATTTATTGTGCTCGGTATACGATGACCCTGAGACAGAACGCCCTGTATATTTCTGTATAAAGTAAATGAGCGCGTGTCTGGTACAGAGCCGGGTAAGTAACTCTATGCTATTATCCTTTTTCACACCTCTGTGCACCTCTATGAACGATCTATTTCGCATCTCTCCTCTATTTTACTCTGCGGGACTCAAAAAGATCGCACAATTGGTACAGCGAGACGAAAACACTATTGTCTGAGATTCTTGAGCCACGGGACGCTCTTGTGTCCTCGAGGCATTATTATTTTCGATATTATAATCAGATTTTTTCATTAATGATTTTTTTCCTACCTGGGATTTGAAAAGAGAAATAATTAGGGCGCGCTCGTAAGTTGTGGCGAACCACGTGCTGCGTCGCTGAACCTCCAACTATTTCCTGATATATCCGTCCTGCTCCGCGATCTCCATTATTTTTTATTGAATTGTTTGAACATGCTGGAGCATCAAGGAATCTCAAGGGGAAATATACGTCGAGTCTATTTTGGAGAGAATTAACTTCTCGCGGACGAATGTGCACAGAGCAAGACGCCGCGGCAAATCTTAATCGCAACGAAATACGATCGGCTCGTATTAAAAAAAATAACGGGGCAATATATCGGCGAAAACCGGTGAGGATTGACTAGGAATCGGAAGATCGAAAGACGGAGAGGAAGAGAGAAGAACGATAAGGAGATTTAATGCATACTTAAGCAGACGGACGGACTGGTCGCGTTAAGATTGCAATATTGCACACAGAATAGCAAATTCTTATGAAAATATATTTCGAAAGAGTGAATAAGTTGGTAAAGAATGGAAAAAACGAATGCATGTTATCTGAAGAAACGTTGAGAAAATTGTGGAGGAGCTATGAGGCTCGTTGAGATTTCGAACGACGAGTTGCTTTGCTAGCGCGATTCAGATAAGACGTTCAAGTAGAAAGGGCAGGTATGATCAGACGACTAAAAAAAACGTTTTTTTTCTCCATTAAATAGGGAGAAAGAAAAATATAAATAAACTGCGTACATGACTACGTTTCGAAGCGTTGCCACGGACTTTGGATGCGAAAATTGAGACGTTAGTCCGGATCGATCTAATGGCTCGTGGTTAACGTGTAAATGTAGCTGGTCGTTGAACGTTATCGCAACGACCAGACCCAGTCTTCTCTCACTCTCCAGCCCTCTCTCTCTCTCTCTCTCTCTCTCTCACTCTTTTATTCTGGACCAGAGAATCCCACGGGTACGTACACAGAGAGAGAGAGAGAGAGAGAAAGAGAGAGAGAGAGAGAGAGAGAGGGAGAGAGTACTTGTTGAAAATCTTTCGCCCCCTCGCGTGATCCTTGAATTATTCTGTTAACTGCAGCATATAAAGAACATTGAGTGCATCTGCAGCCCACCTAAAGGTATCGAGTTACATTTAGATTTTTTTTCTCTGTACGAAAAAAAAAATTTAGTACATTTTTTGTTCGACGTTGCGTACATATTTTTCGAATTAATCTCACGTTACGATAATTAATATTGGTGTCACAATAAATCTTTTATTCATATTGAATCCCCGAATCAATATTTCAACTACTTTTTAAAATATAATTTCAGAATAATAATAACAATAACGATTATTATTAGACGAGAAATTTTAATCGTTCGATATAATCCAGTCTCGTGTATCCCTATCTGACGTATATATCTGGCTGCATGTATAATGCATAAATTGGCCATATAATATGTACTGTATATGGCGTGTGTCGTAGTAGTTGAGATATGGGGAGAAAATTGATGAGGACGACGAGGCCAAGAAAGTTTACAATGTATCGTCTTGCCTCACAGGATCGTAACGGAGATTCTGGATAAAAGAGACGAGCCTGCCACGAGAAAAACATCGCAAAAAACGTACTCGAAAAAAGTCATAACAATAAAGAAACTGTATGTATCGAGAGATATTCCTAATAAGGAAAACGAGGGTGGTTTCGATTTCGCATATCTCCTCGCATATATTTACCTTTTTTAATCAATCGCGAGACTCTGATAGTGCGAGCGGGCTTGAGATTCGCCCGTCAGCAATTAGGACTTTCCAGTCAATTTAATAAAATCCTCTGTCTCTTAACCAAGTTTCATAAACTTTAACCCAAAAATACTCAAATTATGGAAAGGAGTCAAATTTCCTTTATTGCCAAAATTTAGAGAAAAATTTATCATTTTTTATAAACAAATCTCAATGACACTAAAGTTCGCAACGTTGGACTTCAATGAAAAATCGATTTTTCCATTACTTTTTGGTTTAATTTAAAAAATCATGACAATTTTCGTATCGATATTGTTTCTGGATTTAAAACGAAAGATTCTTTTTTGGCCAAGAAAAAAACATAATTTCGTTGCATTTCAACGATGCAAACTTCAGCATCGTCATATCTCAGCCATTTTCGATAAAACAGATCTGTATTTTTTAGAAATTATTTCTCCCAAATATTTACATTCGCAAACATATACGAAGCGAATGAATTTCGTTGTTTATTCATTCATTCACGTATTTTAATGTGAATGTACTAAAAATTCCATTCACAGTGGCTTTTAATTGATTAATAATGGTAAATCGATAAACCTTCGTGATTAATAAGGTTTGATTAATTCTTGTCCCTGGTTGGGAACTCGTGTGTTTTATGGATGCATGTAAAATAGTTGAGAGTCATGTTTTGTGTGCTGAATGAAGGAACAAGCTGAGGGGGACTCGAAGACAAGTGCACTGAGAGAACGAAAGGGAGAAAATTTCCTGGCGGACATAATACGAGTTTTGGTCAATGGAGGAATATATATGTGTGTATATATTTGTGGAGATATATATATATATATATATATATATACATATAGAGCAAGCGTGCGGCCCGCGTGCCGCCCTCGACTCGATTCACTTGGCATTTTAATCAGGTGCACATGGAGCCACTTTAGCTGCACTCGAAACGCCGAGGAGTGCAACGCTTTACCAACCAGGATAAAGTCATATTCACGTGGCTCGAGGTCAGCTACCATGACACAGGTGTTTACCCGGCTCGTTGACTTTTCACTCGAATCTCCCCCTTCCGATCTACAATGTTTCGCTACCTAACCGTAAATAAATTTATGAGTGAAAATCACATTTTCATGGTTCGAGCTACTCGAGGCTTGTTTCATAATATTTTGACAATTCGAACGGATTCTTTTTTTCGTCGCATTTTTACAACTTCTTGTGGCTGCTCTAGAGGCCACAAAAGTTCTGACACTGAGATGCTTTGAAACCAAGTTTTCAAGTCTACTTATTGGGGTTCCGAAACACTATGAATGTCTTGAAATCTGTTGAGCGAAACGGTAGTTATGACGGCTCAAAGTTTTGGTTGTTTTTCGATCGAAATACTGGAAGTGCGTCAGTCGTTTTTTTATTCTCTTACTAAATGAAATATTGCTTGGTATAAAAATCATCTCGAAATGATCGCAATGATTTTGGAGATGTATGTGTACACAGATATGCAGATAACGTTCGATTTATTTTGAATATTTATGGAAAAGTTTATTTAATTTAAAAAAAAACCAACAATTTCATGAATATTTCGACTGGACTATAATTTTTGTTGAACGTCAGGAGACAGGCCTGCAGTGACGAAATATCACGATCGCTTAGGAGCCCGAGATGATTGCCAAGAATATCCTTGGGAATAATTTTAATTTTATTTTTATTTTATGCGTTATTTCGATCTACGACAAAAAATGAAGAAACGAGAAGAAGAGAGAAAGAGATATAGGGAGGAATTTTTGTCTGTCTGCTGGGGAGTCTGAGCAACACGAATTAAATTACAATAATAGATAACGCCAGTTTAGTCGATAAATTAAGCGTCACTTTCAGCTTGGAACAATTCCAATTATAATACCAATTAGGAATTATTGATAAGCTCCGAGTATCGGGATCTCGCTCAGGGAAACATTTCCCACAGGATATCTCGAATAAATCGGAGCTTGTTCGCGAGGCTTCGAGCAATCACTAAAAATAACGATATTTTACTTAACGAGAAACAAACACGGAGGAAGATATTGTTAGTCGTTTATTCGTGTCTGGCAACGAGCGCCTCGTTTAATTTCTATTATTTCTTAATTTATGAAAATTAATCATTTTTTTGCTCTCAATTATTTTTCGAACTAAATTTTTGTACTCGTTATTACGAAAATAATGAAAAAATCACATTTTTCTTTTATTTGTTCGTTAATTATGCGCCGCAGATAATGATATTAATTGAAAATAATTTCTATATACATATATTTTTTGATACGTTTGTGTGGAAAGGTGTTTCCGTGGGTCCAGGCGCCAAAACCAGTTTGAACTCGACGAGCTATTATGAACCCGATCCGAATCGCTTCTTAACTAATCTGGTGTATGGCGACCTTCCATTAGCCCGATTCCACGCATAATTCATCGTCTCTCGGATCGTCTACCCGTCTCTCGATATGCCCAGGCATCGTGAGACTTTGATCTTCGAACGTTAAGCTGATATTTTATATATTTTTATTTATTTTGTCTCATAATCGACGTCACTATTTTTTTTCTCAATATTTCATTCGTTCTGTTCAAAATTTTTATATGATTTTCATGACCAATTATTATTTTATAGATCGATTTTAAATATTCAGCATTTTTCTCGCGGCCAGCAATAGTAATGACAATTTTTTTCTCCTTCGAACGAATATACAAAACCCATGCATTTACGTTTCTCGATATCAGAATAGAGATCGGTATGTATGTTTTTTTTTCCTCAAGCTCCCCCCAAATGGGTCATACATTAAAGGATTTGAATCAGCCTAAAAGTCCTCGTGTAGGCATTTATTATACCGAGCTGTCTATTCTTCTTTTTTTCTTCGTTTAGATGGAAAAGAAAATAAAAATGAAAATAACGCAGACACACGGATTGGACTTTTTTCTTTATCCCTCTCTATCAATTTCTCGAGACATCGTAAATATATTACGTGAGTTTCGAAGAGAGTCGTTTACTGAGATTGTTTCGTCTGTATCGCGGCGGCGGCACCAACAGCAGCGCCCCCCCGTTGGCTTGAGACAGTCTTGTACCACATCCTCGTAGAAAGAATTTTATCCCAAAGTATCATCGAAAGAGAATCCCTCCGGTGTCATAGATACATATAATTATGCGTTGGTTAAAACTTCTATGTATACGCTGGAAATATTTCTTTTTAATGCACGCTTTAAAGAGATATATTCGTTATTATTTCAAACTTAACGAGTGATACTGTATTTTGATATACTTTCTTTTATTTTCATATAATTTTTCGTCACTGTGAGCGATTTCAGAGCTGAGGACGTTCGCCCAATAATTTTTCAATTTATTCATCAATTATGAGCTTTAATCGATGTAATAATAGACTGAAAAAAATTATGAAATATTTTCATATGAATTTTGAAACATTTCATTAAATATAATGTCGAAAAATATACGACAAATATTTCAGGCTCACTGTGAGTATTATAACGACAATATTTTTCGTTCGAGCAACGAAAAATATTGGGAAAGATAAAAAAAATAAAGAAAGGACTAACGGAGCATATTTGCGATGTCCACTCGGTGGATTAAGCGAATATTCTTGTCCTGCATGGACACTAATGCGGTTATTTTTCTTGGCGCGCACCTCCTCAATAGAGGGAAGGATGGGGGGGGGGGGGAGAGAGATAACCAGGAACCGGCAAATAAATTGATATTTCATACGATTGGCAAAAGTGCGAGACGTCACAGGAAAATTGTACATGCGAGAGAAAAAAAAGCGAAGAAATTGTCGGAAAAAAGAAAATGAAAACCTCTTGCAGGGGATTTAACGAGGAATGATTTGTTGCAAGAGAGGTTAGATATCCAAGGAGAAGAAAAATTTCCCTTCGCATCTCCGTGACGGACGAGACATCCAGAAGGAGGAGAGGAAATATGTATTTGCTGAATATTTTATTTATTTGCATATATAGAAGCATTTTTCTTTCCTTCCATTTTTCACATTCATTCGCACACGCGTGAATACCAACATTTTAAATGTAATTTGCAAAGTTGATGACAGCGCTTACGTATGACGATTTAATGAAAAAAAAACCAAGGAAAAAAATTCGAAAAATTACAACTCCGAATCGATACAAGAATTTCACAAGTATTTGCTTTTTAATTATTTTCAGATATTCCATTGCGAAAGAAATGTCAATGAAACATTTTATCCAATTATTCCTTGAATCCAAAAATTTTTCATTTTTTTTCCTTTCCTTTTTAAAAAATGCAATACTTTTTACATTTCGAGACGAATTTCCCATTGCTATAGGAAATTCTGCAAACCTCCGTTTTTATCTCTCTCCCTCTTTTCCTCTCCTTCATTTGTCTCTTTCGTGTCAAATGACGTGGAAGAAGAAAGAAATTTATCCCGAATTGTCAGGCGTTGAATATTTCTCATCGCTTGTACAAAACTGCACATTTATCCCATCCATATACATATATATTCAAATATATATGCAAAAGAAATTGTTATTCGAATAAGCCCTTGGCGAAATGTCTCGTAGGAAGCTTAACGAGGAATGATTTGTCCAGTCTCTCGTACACGCGCTTCTATACTATCACGGTGAAGAAAAAATGCTCACTGAGGTTCTACCTTTATTTACTTCCGCATTATTCGCAAATCGCTTCAATTCATACGGACGCATGAACACGTGTTTATATATATTGTATTCATATCCTGAATTCGGGAATAAAAAATGTGGAGAATGGACCGGAACCTAATGATGATTAGCAGAATTTCTAATTTGTATGTAATTATTATCGATTATATTTTTCATCATTGATGACTATTCCCACAACTTCTGGCACGTTGTCACAAAATGTATTCCGTTTCTAACGTTTTTTGAATGGTCGCTCGATTCACTAGTGATGAGAGTTTTCGTTTTATTGCTAATTTCAACACTTTGCTTTGGCTAGAAAGAAAAAATGAAACTCAGTGATTGCAGTAATAAAAGATCGAAGCTGTGGATTTGCAGTCTTAAAACACTGTCACCAATGTCTCAATCCGGTTTTGAATGAATTTCAATCGTAACCCATGTTCGTGGCATCTCGAATTATATAAAAAAAGATACAACAAAAAAATGTGAGTATTTATAACCGAACGTGACTTAACCTACTCCGTGTGACTTTGCGATTTATACTATCGGACGAGTAAACGACGAGATGCGAAGAAATGTCATGGATGTAAATTCGTATACGCTACTTTTAGGTCCAATTAACGATTAAATATTTCTATTCCGTTTGACGAAGATATGCGACGTTGTTAAAGCGAATATTCTTACAGTAGTCACGTGACATCCTTGCAAATCATGTTTCTCATTTCTATTGCCCTTCTCATTTTTTTTCACACTCTCAAATGTCTAGTGACACGAAAAAATACTTGTTAATAAACATCTCATTAATGTTACATGTCGTAATGAGTTGTAAACTCCCCGAGGATGTTTCCAGTGATCCCGAAGTGCGCATCGTTATAATTCATCAAAAATATATTTTTTATTCTTTTTTTCGATAATCAATGCAATTATTTCTATTTTTCTAGTGAATTCAGTTTCCCAATGGCATAAAAAAACTCTCGCATTATCCTTGACGAATATCGTACGGAAATTTAGGGCTCTCCTATACGAAAATAATCAGTTCTCGTCACATCCCAACGATCCAAACGACAACATTGTATTTTTTTTGCATTTTATTGAAATTTTATGCATTTTAGAAAATCGCGGATTTCTGGCGTTTGTTCGAACACGTATTCATTTTTTTCGAGTTTTTTTTTCAACTCGAAACTTATACAAATGGTACAATTATTGGAGCGGTCCGTCTATACTGCAATTTTCACTAGCAGGGAATACACCGATATGTACGGATACTGGGAACGACAATACCACGGCGGGAGAGAGGCCTTTATTTCACTCTTGAGCAAACGTTCCTCCTCGCAGCCCTTTTTTCGAGCATAAAAGCGTCTTGGCTGACGTCCATTCAATGTGAAATAGCCTCAAACCATTATATCGCCATTGTACAATAACGAGACTTCGGGAACAATATTCCAGAGCTCTTGAAAAAATCGAGCGATGATGAAAAAATTGCTAAACGAGACTCAACGTTGCATCCTTTGTGGCTCATCTTTTCTCCTTTTTGGTCAAGCGATTCTGACCACAGGAAATTCCATATAAATCGTCTCCCTTAAGACCCTCACATTCCAGTGGAATCGAATGTAAACAAATGAATGAAACAGAATAATCGTTGACGTTCATTCATCACGTCGATTTATTTATATTTTGATTTTTTTAATTTGGAGAAAAAAAAATTCCCTCCAAAAAAGGTTCGTGGTTCTCAACGAATTGGCAATTCCGTCACACGCATGATTGGCACCCTGTAGAGAATGAGTCTAAGTGGAAATGACTTGACGACAAAAATTAAGTGGTAATTATCGTATTGTAATTTCTAGTCGCCCCGCCGTGACGTGTGTGCCATAGAATTCGAGGGGGTTGAATTTTTAACACGTACTAATTTGTACTGTTATTATGTCCATTGAATATTTTCTATGCCAACAACGATCCCGGTTATTTAAAATTACAATTGAACTATCGTGGCTCTCACGATTCGAGGCTCCCTTTTAAATTTTATTAAGCCTCTAATTAAATGACACGAATTCGATAAAAGTCTCTCATTTTATATCAGCCTATTGAGTCACGTGTTCGTTTTATTAGTCAACATATTTATTTCTTTTCTCTTGCCTTGAAATTTTTATTATCGAGTTTTAATTCCTCATTATCACAAATTACTCGTTGCTAATTTGTCACAAGAAATCCCTCTGTTATCCATTCAAATGGGAACACAAAAATTTTCGACTTTTTCATACGAAAATTGAGGAGATATATTTTTCTGACTTTCCCACTCTCTAACGCAATGTTAACGGATTTCTAGCAGTGCAATAATTGATACAGGGTGTCCGGGGAATGAGAAAAATATTAATTTGACGCTTAAGGACTGTCGACCCTGAGAAATGTATCGATCGTCATGGATTTTTTTTTGAATCTCATGATTTTCGTGTTTACGTATTTACAGACGAATTTTTAAAGGCCCTGAGCGAGGAATTGAGTCGAAATAATGTTCGCGATGAAATTTTTGACAGACACCCTTTACATCGTCGTCGTGAAAAATTCTTGGCGAGTGGGCCAACCCTGAGCTGGTTGAATCGTATGGAAATATTGCGAAGGGTCACGTGACGATGTCCGGCCATTTTTTTGGGCCTTCAGTGCTACGATCCTCGAAGGGTCATTCTACGTTTTTCTTACTGTCCGTTTTTTTCTTTCTCTCACTTAGCATAAAAGGGGTTAACTTAGCTAATGTCCAATGGAGAAATGTCCATTATGTACACGAGTTTTGTGTCCCATGGTCATAATTAGGTGTACGTCCTATCTCTCGGACTATCGGGCCATGGGAATTTTTCAGACCCTCGAAAATATTGAATAGGGCTTGGCGTAAGCCGGACCTATGACCGCCGGACCTACTGCTCGATCCTGAGACTACGAAGAGCTAACCAACTGATGGTGTTCCATCGTCCACACGACTTTTTAAATATTTTACTTTCTCCAAATCGATTGCACCCAAAATTCTAAAAAAATCATTAAAATATTCGAATTTTTAATTTTTTCTTCATCGTCATAATTCCAAACCTCGTGAAATATTTTCGACTCGAATAATTCTCGATTGAGAATGAAGACTCAATTAATTTCGCATGATGAATCGAGAATCATTCACTTCCAAATTTAACTCAATGGAGTCTCCACAAGAAGCAGAGATTTAAATGTCAGATGACAAAGTCAGAGATTTTATGGTAATATCTTCCGAACACGAAGCGCGTGTCTCAGTGCCTGACGTAAATTTGATAATTAACGAACAAAAAAAAACAACACCAAAGAAATAAATTCTCGGAATAATAATGTTTAATACGCAGGCCCCCCGTGGGAAAACGTCATCCTTGCATGTGTCATTTAAAAGGAAAATAAAAATGCATTTGAGAATCGCGATAAGATTTCTCGAAAGTCACTTTTGTTTCGAGAATTCATTGTCCCTCGTTTCATTAAAATTCCTCATTTTGACAATCCCGCAAAAAGAAAAAAAACAACAACAACAAACGATAAAAAAAATTTTCAGTTCCTTGTTTTTTGGTTACTGTAACGGTCCAGGTTTCTTTGAGATTCCAGGAGGGCTGCTTTCCGGCAACGAGTTAATGATATCTTCAGGACGGATCATGCTCGAGGCCTTAAGATTTATTCCGGGCGCGGACAATTTACCGACGTAAATTTCCCGAGCACGCCAACATTTTATTTCTACAGTTTTTTTATTCTCGATATATTTGTTCCTTTATTTCTTATTGCTATAATTTTGTCGTCCGGTCTTTCAAGGTTTTATGTTGATCGATACGCGATTAACTCCGGCGTCCTTGCCGTTCAAGCACTCCGGGTAATTATAACACTAGGGATAATCAATTATTTATTTATCTTCGACGGTTCTCACTCGTTTTCGAAAAAAAACCAGCTAGGGATATTTTCCTTGGCGCGGCCACTGTCATTGGTCACTCAGAAGTAACGAATCGTGTCATAAACTATGTCACACCGGAAAGCACACTCGATCGGTCACAAGAACGACATTACTTCCGGTTGATCGTTTTTTTAACTCGAAGCGATGACGAACCCTGGAGGAAAAGTTTTCCGCACTAAAAATTTCAAGTATAGAGTTCTCGTTCGGAACTAATATGCCACGATTTTCCAAGTGCATCAATGTCACTGAAGGTCACTCGAGATGAAAGATCCGAATGAAAAACGGTTTCAAAGGTGAGGGGGCTGATGGTTGCCGGAGCGCGGATTGTTGTGAATAAAAGTGTGAAGAAATAGCGGTGACAGTCACCGCGCGAATTCTGCCGCCGGTATGTGCGTTGGCCACTTCTTTTCCCGCTTCTTCGTCGCGGTTCCCTCCACCTCCAGAATCCACAGTCACCTCCTTCTATGCGTTCCCTCCTTTTTCTCAGTAAACGCGGTTCGTCCCACTGTTTTGTTTATTTTTTAAATATTTCGAAGCTTTGGTTACTCGCGACGAGTCACATAATAATTGTCCTTGATTAGGCGCCCATATCGGGGCTGCTCCGTTTGAACTTTGGCGGGATGTGCAAACTGTCGTTGCCTCCGAGAGACCTCTACGAGGAGGTCAACATCCCTGAGGATTCTTGACTAAGTTATTTGTTGAGTAAAGTCCTCATTGACCTTTCCGGACGGTGAACCTTGCAATATTAACTTTTAAAAAGGATCGATAACCCCGGAATTCGATTGATCGGGCAAGCTCAAAAAGTAAAAGTGTCGAGATTTATGTGAAGGCTGTGTGTCTGTATTCCCGTTTATAATGTCAAAACGGAAGGTAATGTGAGTTAACAATGTATAATTTAGAACGAACTTTCCGGTTCGGTGTCTTGTATTGGACTGTGCAGAAGTGGCACCTTCCAGTTTCTGAGCTTACATCTTGTCAGGTAAGTGTGAGCTTCGTAGAGTTGCCAGCGCCGCCACGGTTCCCGCCACGCGCATTGCCACTCGTCGTTGTCGTCGTTGTCCTCGTCATCGTAGTCTTTCGTAGTCAGTTCGTTCATCGTTTTGCCGGAGTCTGAAATGTTGTGTGTGTGCGTGTGTGATGTTGTACGCGGTGCCCCCCTCCCCCCGCCTCCTGTGTGTGTTAAAAAAGGAGATAGCGAGGGAGGGAGACAGAGAAGCTAAGAGAGAGAGAGAGAGAGAGAGAGAGAGAGAGAGAGAAAAGGTAAAAGATAGGATAGTTGTGCGTGCCACCACTCGTCCTCTCCCGTTCAGTTGGTGCGTGAGGGGGCCCCCCTTCTTTCCTGCGTACGTGCGTGCGTGCGTCCGACGGTCCTCGGGGTTCTACGGGGGCAAACGCGAACGTTGTCCCGCCCATTACTGTATCCCCTTCTGCCCTCTGCCCCCCTCTTGAGCTACCAGCCCCTACTCTTCATTGCTGGTATATTCTGAAAGCCGACGGCAGCCATACACCGCGGCGATAGGCCCTCGCGCCTCAATCCTCGCGTGGACTCGCCGTCAAAGCTTTGGGACTAACGCTTCACATACGCCGCGAGTCCTTTTATTCGCGTCTCAACTATTTTCCTCCAACATAAGAAATCGCCTCGAGACTCACACATCAAATCGCATATCAACATGACGATGAACGTTACGGGCTCCGAAAACCTGCAGCTCTCATGTTTAGGAATCGGGACTTCTAAACAACTGATGCTCGTTTCGGCGGCTAAAGGAACCCAAAGCATTTGGGCATCGAAAAGTTTCACTGCAAATGTCAATTCGCACATTCCAAGCCCCGAAAGCTCATCAGAGTTATCATGAACCGAATTTCAGTCATCAAGGTCAACTTGTTCATCGGCCAGGTGCATAGATCACAGTACCGCTTGGCCCTGATGACGATTCTTCACGTTACTCCGAGCAATCGCGTTTCGAGGGTGCGCAATGGCTATGGAATGCTGGAATGCCATGACCGCGGATAGGAACCTGCAGTCGGGTGTGCAGCCTTTCCCGTTCCGAAGCCCCTGAGGGGTGCAACGGGTTCCCTATATTTCGGGACTTGCCATTGTGGAAACCTGCTCTATCGAACGCTTCGACTCTTTTGGGACGTTGGACGATCCGCGATAGCGATCATAAGGGTGTTGCTCTCCTTCTCAATCACAACACCAACTCGGACTAAAACTTGGATGATATCTGCTGCTTGGAAATCCTTCAACTTGATCGACTGCCAGGAGCAAACTACGCTCGAACCATAACTAACTCACTAACGATGAAACCGCCTAGTCGATCATCCATTATTGAACGAGGCTTGCCAATGAGTTTAGGAAAGCGGAGGAGAAAAATATCGTGGCAACAAATGGTGGAGTTTGAAAGAGTTCCATCATTAGCTGGTCTGGTAGCGCGCGCGCGCGCGCGCGGAGAAACTTGGCAGGCATGAAAAAAAAGGAAAAATGCAAAAGCACGACGATCTCGTAAACCAGACCAAACGATCTGTGCGTGATCCTATGCGATAGGACGTCAAGAAAGTCTCATCGACGGATTCATCTAAATGCAAAGGGAGAGTTGGGCAGATGGGTGTATCGAACCCGGAGCTCTGACTCGTAGCACACATGCGTAGAGAGATGGATATGTATCGATCCATCTATAGATGTCCATATCGAACGTATCGAATTCGAGTACAACGATCGTCTCTCGTATATATGACGAGAAAGATCCTCGGGCGTGGAAAACGGGCGAGGCGAGGCTCGATCTCTGTCTCTGCTGGGCGTCTCACATCCCCGCGTCTCTCTGCGACTGATCTCGTTTTCCCATGAAACCTGTCCAGCACCCGTGATCTTCCGAGGCCAGAGTTTCACTTTGTGCATCGGATAAGATGTACCAATGTCCCTCGTCGCCTGTATTAACCAAGCCGTTTCATCTGGAGACGCCAACTCGCCTTTTTTTTTTCCTTTGCCCACGACCTTTACGGGGCTTTGCCAAATTCACGAGGGAATCGTCTGACTACGTATATCGTTGGCTTTGGCAATGATCGTCGAATGAGAAGCGCATCCTTTGAGGATTCGCCTCGTATCGGTGCGTGGATGACGTTGAAGGTTGCATCGTTAAAATTCAACGAAATTCGTTTTTTTTTTATTTGCCAAAGTCCATCATTCATATTATGAATTAAATTGCGATTATAAAACGATCGGCTTCTGCCCCACAAAAATATATTGGCTGAGAAAATTTGGACAATAAAAAAAAATTGGACAAATAATGATCAAAAATCGACATTTTTCGATGCATCCCCAACGTTGCAAACTTCAACGTCATTCACTGTGGCTCCAGGGCCCCCGACGGCTCTACAGTACGAATTGGTTGCCGAGTCTTAATTTTCTTGGATCCAGGGATAGCCAGGATTCCGGGTCGAATTCTTCCACGTGGAATCCCAATCGAGAATCAATGGTTCGTGGAGATTAATGTTCCAAGGTTGTCAATGAGCGATTAATGTCTCCAGGCAAATATAGCCAGAGGAAAACGGCAGAAAGCGCAGTGGGATATCGAGATTATTTTCCCATTTTGTTAATCCGGGCACGTATGCGCGCATGCCAAAGAGACAAGCAGCAGGCGGAGCATGAGCGTTTTCTAAAAGTGTCGTTGGTACGCGCGACTTCTCGCGGAAAAGTCGAGAGAGTCGAGCAAATACCAAACTACTCGCTGCGATACTCTTTTATACCTTTACGAAGTTGAGATGTAAGTTTGAAAAAACATAAATACAACGAGTTTAACGAGCTCAACATTGGATGCAACGCGAGAGAGTAAACCGGCATCCACTTAATTATCTCCTGGATGTGTGTCTCCGTAACGTTTCTGCACCGAGGCTTAATTATTTTTATGTCATTAATTATCGTTTCGACCATTCGTGAGTAAATATAATGGAAAAGCTTTCAATTCCTCAAGTTTGTCCTTCTTCCTTTTTTCCTTCATCAATCAAATTTCCAAAGTTGCCCCAAAAAACCACTGACAGCTGTCGATTTTCCATTTTATTCCTTCAACGACAAAAAAAACAAAAAAGCAAACCAGTCCCGCCAAAAATCATGATCGTGATAATGATTAATCCTGAATCCATCGATATCGTTTCAAAAATCAATTCTCTTTCACTTTGAACGTGCAATCGAATGAAATTCAGAGGTGGCTCGATCGAGTGATTGGCTAATTAGTGATTATACAATCGCTCCCGCGTCGGGACTCGCGGCACGATATTTCTGTCGTTGCTTATCGACGAGCAAAGGGAATGGTACGAGTGAGAAAAACATGCAGATAATGTGAGACAGAAATAAACACATTTGTTGATACATACATTTATAAATATTACATATATATATTTATATAAATTTAAATGCATATATTTGTATTGATATATATATATATATATGTAGAAATATAAGAGTGTGTAGAAAATTTATTTAAATACCTCACGTAACCTTCGGACAGAGATACACACCGAGGCTAATGAGACTCCCATGAGCGATGCAGTAAGCATACGTAATAAATGATCGTGCATCTTATATATGATACAAAATGGAATGAAAAAAAGAGAAATTAAAAAAAAAAATTAAATATATATATAGCGCGAGTTGTTGCTTCGGCGGTGCTTGTGAGTTGCCAAAGGAGAAGAAAGAACGTTTGGTAATACGACGATATTTTTCATGCGAGACATCTTCCACACGATTCGGTGATTTTTTCCATTTTTTTTTCCCTTCGAATTACATCGCTGGCCAAAGTATTTTTTTCTTTATTCTTTAATAAATCGATTGCTGATCAATGACCTTGTCAAAATCGCCTATTACAACGTGTTGTCGTTATTGTAATTATTGCAGGGGGGAATGAGTCTCAAGAGCGGTGAAAAATTGAGGGGACTCTTGGAATTTCTTTCGATCGTTATCGAAGAAAAAGCGACGCAATGTTTATTTTTATTTTTAGTTTGCCGTTATTCGTAGCTTCTGGAGGTCAAATAACTTTGGTTGTGCATGAAACCGGAAGTTAAATGCTCCCTCATATGCGCGGCACGTAAACTTTTTTGTCCATATTGTTAAAAAAATTACTGTCTGAATTTAAAAATCTAGAAATTTTGTCAACTCATAACAATATTTCGAGCAATAAAAAGGGCAAAGGACGCTAGTCGTTCAGATTTTATGTAGTTCCATCAGACGAACTACTTTTAAATGGTTCGAGGAATAAAAAATAATTCGACATGATTCTCGTCTCGAAATTGATATTATGAGACAAAAAAATCGCACGAACGATCACTAAACGTCGTGGTCACTGTCAGAAAATATTTCAACGTCTTTCCACAGCGAACAAATTTGTTTGCTACAATAATGTTGAACTCTTTTAGAGAAAAAATAAAAATCGTCGGTCCGTTCGATGGAATATATAAAAATAGAAATTGAGTGCGAGGAAAAGATAAATCGATGAATTAGCATAATTCGTGTATCAGTGAGTGCCACCTGGAGTGAACGATTTTGCGTTCCCCATGGTCAACGTCCAACCCCATTTACAGAGGGTGAATTTCCGTCGTATAAACACATGTGCCCCTGTACAGATCCAGTATATATATGTAGACATTTGCCATCTTATAAAAATTCTATAGCTATATACAAACATGCATTTTTTTACATCTACATTCATGTATATAAATACATGGGGTTCATCTCGCTTTCTCGCCCATTCGATTACGAGGGTAACCGAGACCAGGGCAAAAGATCTGAGAGGCAAAAAAAAATGGAAGGGCTCCGAGAAGAAGAGGGAGACGGAGAGAGAGAGCGAAAATTCGGAGATAAAAAAGGGACAAAAGTAGTTGGGATCGATGCTCGTGTGGTTCGATGGTCAGGCCAGTGTTGGGAGGCGATGACCCTTTGCAAAGGACCATCCTTCGCTCCTTTATATATCTATACAACGACGTACCCAACTTTCCTATTCTTCGATCAGCTCGTCTTCGTCCTCCTTGTCTTTTTGTCTCTCATTGTTATTTCACGCTACCGCGCGAACGTGACTCCGCAATAGCCAAAAGGATTTTTTCATCCTTTACGAAAAATGGCCAAGAGCTTTTTTTTATTCCATGTCAATAATTAATTTTCCCTTCTTCTCGATCCAACTCGACATTTATCGACTACACAAATTTCAAATAAGCTTCTTCACTCATTTTCCATTTCAATGTATGTCTAGCCACTGGAGAAATTTACTGCGACTTTATTTGCGGTCGATTTTTCTCTTTCAATTTTCGTTCCCTCTTTCCTGTCGTCTCTACGGCCAATTTTGTGGTGAAGACAAACCAAAAGTACGTAATAAATTGTTTTTCTCGTTGACAATAAATAATCAATCGATTTGAATTCCAAGGCCCGACGACAAGTTGCTAATTTAACCAACAAGCCATTTCCAACCTTTTACGATCGTTTCATTGATCCGTTGATTGTTTTGTGGTAACGTATTCGTAACCAGCAATAACGAAAACAATTTCCAACACCAAAAGTCAAAGAAAAGTAAATTTTTCTCAAATGTTTCTTCGTTTTGTTTAAATTTATAATATTAATCGGTATTATTGTTATTGTTGGTATCGATATTATTAGAATATGTATTATTATGTACATGGTACTTAAATAATGTAGTAGTCAATTCATATATACCGTATAAATTCATGCATCTATAGAGTAAGCGCGAATAAGTATAATTATAAGTAAGAGCAAGGCCTGGACCACGCCCTGTCTCCGCTCTATTCACTGTCTCTCTTTTTGAATACTTGTACGTACAGTCTACAGGCTGTTGCAAAAAACGTTCACCAGAATTATTTAAACCGAACTGAAAATTTGTACTTTTGGTACCTGGCGATTTAAAGGACCGGGATTTTCGAGCTCCATAACTTTCGAACGAATGCGAATTCCAGAGCTTGATTATAGTGAAATCGAAACGTCAGAGTCTGACTAATGTGAAGGATCCATTGGTTAGACCTGGGAGTTATTTCTTTTCGAGTTATTGCGTTCCGAACAAACGGATCGTAGAGGAGGTGTGAAAAATTATTGTTTTGCTGGCAGTTGACATAATTTTTTAAGTTGCAAATGAAATTCATAGTAATTTTTCGACTATAGATCTTTCCTATTGTGAAGTTTAGATTTCCAGTTCAAATGCCTGGGAAAATGACCCTTTGAAAATAAATCCCGCGTAAACCTTTTTCGCTTCATCATTCGTGAGCTTTATTTTTGAATATTTCTGTAGCCTGTTATAAACATATACATAGTCTCGAGACTACCACCGCTGTTATGGCTGTGAGCCGTTCATGGACCTCTCGAGAGCTCGAGTGTTCTCTCTCGTGCTCTTCGAGTGCACGAGACGAGGAGATGGATCGTCTGGGTTGGGTTATGAGGCATACTTCCTTTTCACCTAGACGAGATCATAAATAAATATGTAGGAAAAAGATCTTCGGGCTGTCTTGGTGCCTGAACGATTTTTTATCGTCTCAGAATTTTATTAAGTTTCAGCTCAAAATTTCTTCCCCTAATAATCGAATCTTTGAACAATGTTATGAATTATCGCGAAAAAATGGACCAATTTAAAAAAATACGGCATATCAATTAATGATAGGAAAGGTCCCGTATGAAAATCAATTTTTTTCGATCAATAAAAAATCGGTATCGTTTCAGTTGCAGATTTTGGAAAGCCCCCAAAATTCGATCCACGACTAATCAACCGCGAAAGAATTTAAAAACGAGAAAGAACGAATAATTGTAAAAAAAAACAAAATGTCAAGGTTATTAATAAAGAAAAATAAATGGAGTCTACGATTCATATAGAAGCTTAGTGTGCCTGTGGAATTGTTATATATATGTATATTTATGTAAAGTTAGTAAAAAAGAATTGGAGACGAGATCGTGGTCGGGAGATTACGTCCTCAATAACTCACGACACGAAGCAAAAGCTCAAGAGCTGTAATAATCGGGCGACTATAATCCGTTACATTCCCTATATATTTAGCATGAGATATGGAGGATGAACGTTATACTCGATAGATCTTGCGAGGGTGGTTATGATCGAGACTGAAATTTTCGTAAAAATGTATGAAAATTAATATAAACTCGAAGATGATATGTCTGGGATACTTGACAGGCTTCAGAGAGCCTTCGAGACATTCCATGGGAGTGTGGCTATTGAATATCTATGGGGAAGTGGACGAAAAAAAAAAAAAATCTTTTAAAAATTCTTGATCAACTTTTTCATTTTTTTTTTATCATCGTCAACAATTTTCATGAAAACGAAGTGAAAATAAAAGAAATAAATGGAGCAAAATTTCTCGAGGAATGTAAATTGCTGAAAAAATTGGAATCTCCTCGACGAATTTAAACGTTATCCCAAGAATGTTTTACCTCATGAAAACTTTCCGTTACATAAACATATGAACACGCGTTGGTATAAATCGGATTGGAATATTGCTGCGTGGATTTTCACGTAACCCACGTGTACTCTTGTGAGAGAGGGACGAAGAAAGAGGGAGGGCTACATAAAAGGAGAGAGGAAAGAAGAGAAGAGAGTTACGCGCATATAACCGGCAGTTACGTAAGCTGTCGCGAGAGGGCGCTCACCGGCGAGCAAGAGCAGAGCAGACCAGAGATAAGTTGCAAAGGTGCAATTGACTCGAGTAGCGTTTACGCGCCGTAAATCAAGCCAGTTCCACCCACTGACGTAAGAAAGACAGTTGCCTCCTGGTCGTCGGCCATAGAGGCTTCACTGAAGCCTCGTGTACATAAATCTCCTCGCTATTCCATTATACACACACGCATTTATTTTTCAAATATTTTCAACCTCTTTCCACATTTTTATTTATTCATTAATTTGTGTTCATTAATTACCTGGCCATTTTTACAAAATTGATTAGTCTCTCAATTCCGGGATTTCTTTTGATTTTTAAAATGAGCAATAAAAAAAGAAACTGTGCATTTTTTTCATCGCGTCAAAAAAACTAATGCAGCCTTTTTTTTCCACGTTGGACATTTTTTCCAACGTTTTTCCTGATTCCTCGTTAGGCCGTCGATCGTATATGTGCGCAGACACATTCAAATGTACAATGTTTCAGTATAGTTAACCACGTGTGGCCGCGACTGGAAACGTGGAGTAGCGAACAATGTATAACGATGCCACAAGACCCTGCTAATTCGGACGATTGTGCTCCTTTGCACATTTTTTTATTCTCTCCTTTCTGCTTTCTCCCTTTCCGAGAGAGAAAAGAAAAAAAATCGACTTCTGGGTCGCTTGGTAACGATGTAAGAATAAAAATAAAAACGGCGGAGGAGGATGACGAGAAAAAAGAATGAAAAAAAAAGGTACGACTCAATGCGATATGTTGAGAAGGGATTTGGGGAGATCGGACGCTGCCATTTTTCGGAGGCATAATGGAAATTTCGAGAAATTTTGTTCTCTCCAGTATTTCGATAAAATTCGGAGACACGTCGATGGAAATAGATCATTAAGGAGATTATTCGAAATGTGACTCGAAGCGCGAAGGATTAGCTTTCTCCATCGTGAACAGAGAGCTCAGGTTCGTTTTTTCAGAATATGCCTTAAAGGCTGAAGAGCTGAGCGGAGTCCAAGTAGAAAACTTGGCGTCCGGTGTCTCTCCTTAAAGCCTCCACGCACTCCTCATAGTTTCATTGTAAACAGCCACCACACCCAGATATATCTTTAGTGAGCACGTGAATGCGTTGACATCTTCGGAGCGGTTTTTCTTTCTCTTTCTCTGCGTAATCCATTAGCAGAAGAAACCTGGGTCGATACTGGTTTATGGTTGGCAAAAAGAATGAAGGCATGAAAAGCAATGAATTATTGCCGAGGGCTGAATCGTCCTGGTTCTGGGGAAAACGCTCTTTACCATTGAAATTTCACTCGGGCTAGACTCAATGACCCACCGATAAATGTTGTGGATCTGGGTTGGACTAATTGAAGGTCTAGCATTGTCGATTCACCTTGGAAACAGTTAACGTTCGAGGGATCATTGCGTCAGTGATTTTCTAGCACGAAACTTGGGGCTGGTCCGTTAGAATATCATTCGATGCCAGACTGCGGACTTGCGAGTGATTTTTTTTCCAACGTGCAATGATCGCAGCTGGAGGCAGTTCAAGTTTCAAATAACCGATGCCAATGACTTCCATTCGAAGCTTTGAACTTGGTCCGAATCGCTACCGAGCCTGACGAAAGCTTCAGGAACTCCGCTCAGCGTGAAAACATTCGATCATGGTCCAGCGTCAACTGTTATCCAGTGATGCCATCTGGAACTTGTCTCTGAGAAGTTCCTGGCGATAAGACCACCCTGAGGATCGTTACATTGTCGTTGCGGTATTACCGAGGACGTTAAAGCACCGGCGCTACTGGACCTGTCCGTTGGAGTTGTCCGGAGAAGAGTAGAGTACGAGGGAGTAAGTGGAGGCGAGAAGAAAGGAGCGAACTAGCGAGGGAGAAGCCGAGTATTGAGCAGGGCGATCACGAACATTGAGGAAGGATGGAGGATTGGATGCGGAATGAGGAGAGCGATAGAGATGGAACGGAGGCAAAGGAGAGATAAGGAAAAGGAGAACAAGTTACGCCGCCGGTTTGCTAAGCTCTCGCTCTTCGGCTGCTACTCTCGCGCGAACCAGCAACGAGCAATACACCGGCACACATATACACACAGGGACTAAACGTGGCAGACAGGTTGTCCAGATTCCACGGAAGGTCGTTTGCTTTGCTTACCGCGGGTCCTGTGCCGCTGCGCGCCCGCTTAGACTCCTCGGCTAACATAGCTCCGGGGACCACTTCTCCAACGCCAGAGCTGTCCCAACTCTGGCGCACCAGACTTACCTCCAGCTGTACATATCTCTATGTACTCCACATACATACACAGGTAATCCTTCTGAACACTCACCGCGACGCTAATACACTCCGCACCTCTCGCTTACTTATGCACACGAGATCAACCAAACTCGTCGTCGTTGTCGTCGTCGTCGTCTTTCCGTTGCTTCACCATTATGTACAAGGCTCGCTAATACGCCAGTTCCACAACACAGAGACTCGATTAGTTCACGTCTCTCGCAGACCGGCTGGGAAATCATCGCCCCCAGAAGGCACGTGGCCTCTCGAGCTATCGCCTCAGTCTCAATTCGATCAAAGAGTCATCGACGATCTTTGCGACCAAGTGTCATCGACCTTTCCCATGAAGGCCTAATTGTCATCACCGAATTAGGGCAAGATTCCGAACTGTCGATAATTTCATGGACCAGACCAGAAGAAGCGAAACCACGGAAAAATAACAAATTTTAGGGAACACACAACATCCGACGAAGATTTATACGCCCATTGAAAAATCTCGCAGAGTGCTGCACGCATCAGACTGACAAACAATTTTTACCGCACACACCAACGTTCTGTGTTGACCGGTTTATTTATTTATTTATCTCAACGCATGTGGAGAACCGGGAGAGTTGTAAAAGATACCAAACGGTCATAAAGTCGATGTCCATCAGAATAAGATTGGCTGGTTGATTAGTCGCGACGCGACTATTTGTCAGTGGATCAGATATTCCGAATGTCCTCGATGACGAGATATCTTCGTTCTAATTTCCATCGCTCGGGGAGATTTCATTAAGCCTCGCAACTTATGATTACTTGATATCGGAACTTGGACAGATTCCACATGAAATTTCAATCTTTTTGGAATTCCAGAAAGACTTGCATGGGCAACCCTGAGGATGATGATGGAAAGTTAGGAGTTGATCACTAAGGCGTTGCATCAACAACCGGAGAAATGAAGCAAACGAAATAAAACTTGGACGGACGATACCGAGGAGACTGTTTTTACGCTCGTAAACTCGATCCACCTCGATTATGCAGTGGCTGAATTACTTAGGGTGTATTAAGTTGGAGTTATCGGAGAGAGATCACGCGATCAGAGGCTCTGGCTGGGGAGAGCGCTGACGCGGTACCGAGTCTGATCTAGGCTGACCTGGGTCGGTATCGGCGTCGATCATTCGAGGTTACCGAGGAGTGATCACGGCCCTTATCTCTCGTTCTCTCGAGAGAGACTTATTGCACATGGCAAATGTGCAATTTAACGCCCAATAAATAAATCAAAAGCTGTCATTGTGCGCGTGTTTACTCCGCGCACGGTTGAGAGCTCGATGGGCGAACTAATTGATTAGTTGGTAAATAAGGAGGCGTTGCCTGCGAGGATCGTGAATGTTCCAGAGGCTGTTTAGACGAGGCGACGAAGTTGAAGAGTTGCGCGTAATTTATACTCAAATGTTAGGTACTTTAAGCTGCTCCTGGTGAAGTTCCAACGAGAAAAAGGTCAAACGCCGAGACTGTTGAAATTTTCTCCGTCCCTTAAATCATTCAAAAGCTTCTGGAGATTATTTGACCCTGGAAAAACCTTTTGACCTTCATATTTTCCACCCTTGTTACTCCTTCCTAGCAGCTTTTTGGCTCGGAGTTTTTCTCCTGCTTTCTCGTGGCGTTCCAAGGCAACGGAAACCTCCAGGAGCAATATTCTCCACTACGGAGAACGAAAGATCGTCTTACTCAAGGTTAATCGCCCAAATCCCGCATCATTTCTATTTCAGGGGGTACCATGAGTCACCAAGTTCTTTTTCCCTCGTTTTTACACTCAACAAGCCCGTGACATGCTCCTGGCACTAAGTTTTCATTTTTTTTTACTATTTTTTTTTTTTTTCCAAAATTTACAACGACACCGCTCGTAGAGCCATGGAAGTTTATCGCTGGGACTTCGCGGTGGTTCGATAAGCGTATTTTTCTTTTTAACTCCTATACGTTTTTTTGCATCTTCCCAAAGCGTTAAGCGTTTCTTTTATTTTTGTTATTTTTGTATTTTATTCTTTCGACACTCTCTCGGTTTTTGAAAATATCCTGGAACACGAGAATCCGATTGCCCCTTGCCATATACATATACATACGTATACATAGCCATATAAGCAGAGAACTATGGTTATATATGCCATACAATGAGTCTCGTCTCTGGGTGATATAAACTTGCGTGTTAGTGTCTCGCGATGAATTTATTGCTCCTGTAAGGTATAAAATTCCAAATGGCGTTAATTTAATTTTTTTTCTTCTCCTTGTTTCACCTTTTTCTCATTCGTTTATCCTGCCAATAGGTATAAATTATAAACAATTCGTAATAACCTCCGGGCGTCTCCTTCGCCAATATTGACGCACTCACGCGTGCATGTGGTTGGATATTTATAAAAAAACATTCCTACAAATAGTCTCGGTATCGAACTATCGTGTCTTATTCGTACACACAGTATGACAAAGTGCTTCTGCGACAAATTATATTTTCCTACTTCACTCTCTTACCCCCCCCCCCCCCCCCCCCCCCCCCCCCCCCCCCCCCCCCCCCCCCCCCCCCCCCCCCCCCCCCCCCCCCCCCCCTCCCTCCTGAAAACTTGCATGCGGATACGTTTATAAAATATCCATAGATATACCAATATTAACATATAACATTATACGTGATTCTCCACGATACCGCGACCAAGATTTCACGCATGATTATGTACTTTTGCCATAATTATTCAATTTACCACGCACCGAACGACACTTTCTGTAAATTAATGTTATCCTTATTATTTATTATTTTATACTTTTATTTTAAACATTTATTATTATTGTTGTTGCTCCAGTCTCCATTGTTATTGTTATTTATTATTGTTGTTGTTAATAATAGCGATGCCGATGACGTGGGCCGGCGATTACATAAAGCTCGTATCGATTAGAATGATCAGTCATCCAAATCGAATCCTTTATCAGTGGAGTGAGGTATATACTCGATTCTGGACGCATACACACTGCGACAGTGTGTACACGGCGGCAGTTGCAGCGACGAATACACTATGGGCGCCTAAGGTGCGCGCGCACACAAACGTAACGATGCGAGTGCGCGCACACACATGATCGTTTCGCAATAGCCTCGTAAAACGAGCCTCGAATACGTTTTTCACATTAAAAGGTGTTATTACGTGCGTGAACACATGCGAGAAAGAGGGAGAAAGGCAAAAGATAGAAGCGGTAGCTTTTCGCGATCGCAATAACCTCCCGTCCGCTCCGCTCGAGCGAAATAATAAAAAGAGTAAGAGAAAATATCGTCAGACTCCTTATAGGTTAGGTAGGAGCTCGCGACGTGTACCAGTGTCGATCGAGTCTCCAGATAAACGTCCAACCACTCGAGTATATAATTATACATATCCCTTAAGGTCGCGCGAATCGATACAAATTAATGCGCGCCATTATCCCTCAATGTTCGTTTTATGAATGGCGAAAACATTTTTTTCTCTTGCCTTTTTTTGCAGACGAAATAATTGCGGGAAAACAAAATGGTCGCTTTGCCCTACGTTTCCTTCACGAAATGGCGGATTTTTCCCTCGAACCGAACCGAATTATAAAATTATATCCAACGAATGAGACATCAACATTCCAATGAGAAATTTAATCGGCTTTTTAACAATGAAAATAAAAAAAAATCCAAGGCCCAAACAAAAGATCGCACCTTTTAGGTTATAAACACTTCTTCCTCACCGCCTCGTTTACATTCTCGATTTCTTCTTCGTTTTTTCCTCCTCTTGGTTGCTTTCTTTTCTGTTTTTATTCTTTTCGCTGGCTCCTTAGCTTGTATACATGTTGCCGCACGAGAGGAGTACATACACATTCGCCACAAGTTTCTCGGTTAAAAGTCTCGGGTTCTCGATTGCGAGCCTTGTAATTTTCTTTCATGCGCACCCAGTGAAAGAAGCTGCGCAGGGCGAAACATAGTATGGCGAAAAAAGTGTGTGGCATTTGGCTCCGCGATTCCTTGCCCCTTCTACATTTGATGCCTCCATTCTTTTTCTTTTTAATTGTTTTTCATTTTACATTTTGGTTCGAACAACAGCGAGCTTGCCGCTTGACCATTACGCGTTCACATCGCTGATTTTTTTGTCAGCTGCGGTTGTTCTGTTGTAAAGGAAAGAGAGAGAAAAAGTCCCCAGAGGCCGTTTCTTAATTCAATAAACGTAACAATCATCGAACCTGCGACGTCTTTCTGCCTCGAGCAGAAAAGCCTCACATTGACTTTTCACGGATATCTAGATCACGTTCAATCACGAAAATCATCGTGGTTGCTGATCTGCAACTTTGGCAAGTCCCTAGATCTCGAAATTCTGAAGAAAAAAGTCCCCGACGACTTTCCTCTGCGATTAACCGTTCCCGAGATATCGATCAATCCGCGACAGCCAATCACTGCGACGAGAAATGGGCGCGGCCCGCTTCCCCCACTCCGCGAACTCGTGTAATAGAGAAGCCGATTGGACGGAGACATCGCATCAATATCTCGGGAACTAAGCATCGTAGAACAAAATGACTAAGGACTTTCCGCTTGAGAATTTCATGATCTATATATCCCGCCGTGCAATTCAGAGATAGAGGTAATTGCTACCAGGAATAGGACATGTCTGCAGTTCAGCGGCGATTAATAAGCGAATCCGCGGTCATTAAACAATAGAACAGAAGGAAGGAAATGTTGCGAACGATTTTTGAGTTGTTTGAGAGTCTCGGAGCAATGAGACCAGTTTTGATGACCTTGGGATGACCCCTGACTACAGAGATGCGTCACAGGCGCTAGAAAACAGTGATACACCATTTTTGTTTTGCCTCCGGTGACGGTTGCGGTACCGAGAGTCAGCGAGCGTGTTTCTCGAGAGGGAAACGGAGGAACCTGACGGCGAGAATTAAAAGGGGACGGTAGGGTCTTGCTGAACGATCAAGTATCGGAGTGGGGGCAGAATCTGAAAGAGACGAGGTTGAAAAAGAAGTAGAAAGAGAGGTAGAGGAGGAGGCGTACGAAGGAGATAAAAGAGAATGGGAAAAAAAGAGAGACGGATGTACGTTGTGGGAATTAAAAGGAGATGGTGGTTAAGTGAGAGGGAAAAGAGCGAGAGATAGGATGAAAATAAAAAAGCGACGACACCGAAGAAAAAAAAAGCAAATAACACGAACGAAGAGATAAAGAATGAGAGGGCCTCGGTGAGGGTCTCCGCGAGCATTTTCCACATGTAGGTCCGAACGCTCGAGAACTCTCGAGAGAAGCCTCGTGCGGCCATCTTGTCTTAATGCCGATTGCCCAACAGAGACGCGACCAGCGGATCGTCCGAGAACCACCACAACAGCCCAATCTGTCCAGCTCTCGGACTATAACGTGTAGGTGTATACCCCAGTATCGTCTTTCCTTTCGAAATGTACCAGCTGCCCATCTATATATCTATATCTTTGTATACGTATCATGGTCTTCACCTACGCGTCTTTTTGTCCTCGAGCTCTCGAGTTTCCTTGCAAAAGAAGAGCAAGCCTCAAGGTATCATGCGCATTTTAATTTCTTCTCTTCTTCCTCTACGTTTTCGATTCTTAAGCAATCCTGACATTTCTTCCACTGAAACTTGAAACTTAACCTCACATTACAAGTATTCTCTTCGGAATTAACTGGATGCCCGAATCGGAGCATTCGAGTTTCCTTTACTACATTCTAACGGTTGCAATTCGCGTTCAACGAAGTTCCTCAAAATGCCGGCCAGCACAGTGCATCAAAATGGCGCCGATACAATTTCAACGATAACTTCGTACGAATAACTTTCCCGATGTTTCCGAATGCAATTAAACCACACAATATTTCAATCTCGAGGGCAATAGAATCGTCAATGTTCTTTTTTCATTTTAACCTCATGCAGATCGTGTAAATTCTTCTCCATAACCTCAAATAAGTAGTTTTCATCGTCTTTGGGAATCCCCCGTTATCTTGCTCCTCAATCCGAATGTTTATATGTCCACAGTGTCTTCGTCCAGAGTCTGTATACATACACAAACGTAATCCAAGCATTCTCGACACGGTCACTTTAAATTCTCGTGTAAATAACTCCGAGCTTAACACGCGGGCACATAGAGGGCGCTTTGCTTTCGCGTATTACGCATTTTTCCACTGCCCAACTTATCTGTGATAAGTACATCGCGAACATAATATATACAAGTGGCGTGTGCGCCTATGCCTGCATTTTACGATTCCACTATACGACGGGATGCTAATATCGTTTCGCTGGCTATACGCTAGCTTAAGTTAAGGCAATCGCAATACATTGCATTCCCACATGTACCCTATCAAATATTTTCTCTACGTACCAACTTTTTTCATCGCTTTTTTTCATTCCCAATAATTGACGATTGTTAAACTCAATTAGGGGCTTGAATAGTTTTTTTTTTTTTTTCTTTCACGTTTAATGTTGGGCTCCCATAATAACGGTGAACCCAGTAACGCAGTCCAATCGAATATTTTTCAAACGACATCAACTTATTTTGGTTTTTATTTCTCCCTCTGATAAACGTTCACTCTGACGCATTCAGTGCGTGCTGTCTACCAGGTCATGCATTCAAATAAGCTACTTATTCCACCTCGGAAGACACGCCAGAGATTTACGATTCACGCGTGTCGATCAAAACTACATAAATCCCCTTTAGGCCTCGTTCTTCCTCACTTTCTCTCGTCTCGTTTCTTTTCTTTTTTTTCTTGCACTTGACGTTTCGGTTAACGTCACAAAAAATTTAAAGATGGGAGGCTCGATAGTTTGTGCATTTTTTTTTGTTCGGGTATTTCGAAATGTTGAGCTTTTGGAATTTTGTCGTTTGCTCGAATATTTTCATCGAAATCGTCAATATTTTTTTTTTTTTATGGGAATTTTCGATTGGATTGGCCGAAAAAAATGCCACGGAAATGGAAGGAAATATTTTTTCTGAACACGTGATTGAAAAGTTAAAAATCGTGGTCGAAATTCACTGAACTGGGCAACATGTGATCGTACTTATGATCTTCGCTTGGACGTTGAATCTTGGCGTTCTCCTTTCTCCTGATCTTTTGCCTCTGAATCGGGACCATAAAATATAAAGATGCTGGCTCGGTATATACATATTTCTAGAGACCCATCGCCCCTTTTCCCTCCCCGCCATCTTTTTCCCGCGGGGGCCCGTAAATAAAAGAGTAAAAATTTCGACCTTCCACGATTTTAAGGCCCGACCCCCTTCTTCTCGGATCTTATTTCACGGCTCCCCCCTCCTCACATTTTCTGTTGCCGCGTGTGGACTTCTCACAACAATAAAGTAAATAAATCTCTTGGAATCGACTTTATGAAATGTTTCGTTAATTATTCCACAATTAAATCAACGATTAAACAAAAATTCATGGATACTTAGTTTGCCAGTTTTTTTCACTCTGTTTATTAATTAAATTGACGTGATTCCGTAATTCTCAGCGGCCGACAGTTCACGTAGGCAACGAGAGGCATAAATCGATCACTGCGGTTATCGCTATTATTATTTCCACATAATGTACGAGCAAGCGTTGATTGTTTAGAGCGTTAGCAAATCGTGTACAATATTATGCACATGCACGAGTCACAGACACTTAATCGAAAGAGTGACCACATCATATTCTGCACAAATAAAAAAAAAAAATACAAAAAAAAAATACAAAACGTTGATAAAGAACTGAAAAACGATGTGGAAGAAATAATAATGAAAAAATTCAATGTTACTAACGAGGATTTTCATCAACGTTTCCAAAGACGATTTCGACGTTTTTCCGTCGTTGTTTATTTCAAACTGCGGAATAAAATTGCCATAGTGGCGTTTTTGTTGGCAAGATTTTCTGTAAGTTTGTAGCTGCTCCGGGTAATTGATCCATACATCAGTCTGATGAATTGATAACTGTTCCCATTTCCCGAGGGGGCAGGTGCGTTTATATACATATATATGGTGATATAAACGACGAGGGATTGGCCGGTTTTCTGCGAACTCTGCCAGCGGGCTCTTCCAGACTGCGAGAGAAAGAGCGAGATGGACCGTTAAAGTCTGGAACATCTCGCGGCGTCTCCCCTTGATACCGTTAGTAACGAGGGCGAGGTGTACGAGTCTTCCATCCACCTTCTGTTTGTTCTCGTTGCTTCGAGGCTGATCTTCCGATTTGACGTCCTCGAGACGCCTATTTCTATACGCGATTACGCTTCGCACGAGCTTTGCCACAAAACCAGACGATCCGGCAGACGTCAACTATTTATTTCTAAAGGAATACTTGGATAGACGAGCCCGACAGCGAGTCAATCATTGGTCGATCGATTTGCGATTGCATAGCAGTTTGAAAACATTTTTACAGAGCCATACGAAAGCTCCAGAGACGTTGGACAATTTCGCAAAGGGAAATATGCGAAAAAAATATAAATCGAGCGAAATCGATAGATTTGTAGTGTTTGAGTTAGCCAATGAGCTGGTTCAGAGTGATTTTCGTTGTGATAGACTTTTCCTCCCGCCAGGATCGGCTATAGTGAAGGGATGCATTTTTTTGTTCATTAAAGTTCCTCCGAATGCTGACATTTTTAATCCTAGAAATATGTGAATCTAATCAGTGTGAGTATGCGGTTGGCATGCGCAGGCCAGCGAGCCGTGGCGTACGGAATAAATCTTCATTCACGTGAGCCGCTGCCATTTAGCCTGACATTTCACTCATTCGTTTAGCGCTGGAGAACGACCTTAGACCAAGCACACCCTTGACTTATTCAGCGTGGGCGCTTTCCCCAGGTATTACAAGCATGTCTACACATTATAGCGCGGAATATGGCAAAAGGTATAGTTATAGAAAGTCGTCAGCGTCACTCGGTGGCTTCGTATCTTCTTGAATAAACTGTCTGATTCATTCTCCAATAAACACGTTGTACGCTATAATTAAATCTGCAAATACGAGGCTGGGAAACTCCTCGACGTTATTTCGGACAGCAATGAGAGATAAAATAATGCCGCGCGCTCGATTGGAGTCTGAAAGAGTTGGTTCGAGGAGGATCGAAGTTTGCGTGAAAAATGGTTGCGCTAATTGAGCCTTCCGGTTTTGTGAAGGATTTGTGAAAACAGGTTTTCGGGAGAGTTTGGATAACTCTCGGTACAAATGGTTTGTGTGGTTTTGGTCGAGCTACTGGAATCTCTAATTGGAAGTCGTGAATGGAAGTTGTCGAGGAAATACAATTTTTGCCTCCAGCCAAGATTGTTAAGAGTTCTAGAAAGCAATCGGACGATTGGACGTCTCGTAGAGTCTGGGATGTCATTGAGGATACATCAATCGGATGTACATGTTGAAAAGTAACGCGAAGCAGGTAGTAAATGTCAGGAGTAAAAAGTGGGTGAATAAAAAGCGAGGACTTACCCAGCACGAAGTGAGGCAGCAGTCAGGCTGAGTTGTTCTGCGGTGACGGCGTTGGCATCGGGATCAACGGGCACCAATTCCGAGAGGACGATAATGGGGCCTGTGGCATTGCCTGAGACTGGATTACCGGCTGTCGTCACCACGCCACGTGGCAGTTGATCCTCGTGTTGAAGATGAAGTTGTTGATAGTGATGAAGATGAAGAACCGATGCGGTCGTCCGACCTGACACGCAGTTTGCGGCGAGGAGTCCAGACCTCGATGAGGAGTTTTGGGGCGGTGGCGAAGGCGATGGCGGGGGTGGAGGATACTCGACGACTTGGACACGATCAGCTTCGCTTTCGTAAATGATTTCTTTGTCGTGGGTATACATGACGGTCTTTTGGCCATCGTTGTATATGAGATCGATCATTTTGTGTCCAGCGACAGCCAAGTTGGGGTTGCCATTCGCTGATTCCGGCGACACCCTCCCATTTTGCTCGTCCTGGACCCGCTGCTGTTCATCCTGATCAGCCTGCATGTGCTGCTGCTGCTGATGATGCTGATGGTGATGACTGTTTTGATGGCTGTTGTGATGATGATGATGATGATGACGATGATGGTGGTGATGGTGATGGTATTTATGATGGAGATCCGATGCTCCAGGCTCGTGGAGATCCAGCACGTTCACCGGCTGCATCGTTGCCAGCAACACTTGCTCGTTGTCATTTTGATTTTGATTGCTCAGTGATGAGGACGCGGGTGAGATCGGATCCTCCTGCACCTACAAGTTTACAACAATTTCTTCCATAACGCAGAACGTACACTGACTAAGCAGTTCATTTTTAATTAAGAAACATATTTAGTTGGTACTTTTACTCAAACATTCATTAACTGTTACAAAATTTGTTAATCGTCAAAAAATATCTTTTTTATCACGATCAAATTCCATAGGCCCAGCATTTCTTTGAAGATAATGATTTGTTCGATCGCTTTCATTTCCCTTAACTCAGGAGAGGTTTATGCTCATCACATTCGTTTGCTATCACCAAAGATTACGTTTTATCGAATGATTCATTTATTAACTATTGACGAATGTTTATTTCAGACAAAATCGAGAAACTTGAATAAATGATTCATTAATTGTTCCAAAACATTCATTTCGCCGTATCCAACTTAAAATTCGTTAGTAGTCAACAAATCCTGGCATATATAAATAAATCCTTTTCTAAGTGTAAATAATTCATTGAATTAGGCTCAATTATTTTCTCTCTGACGATTCCCTCCCAGAATTATTCAGACAGTGTTTCAACAATTTTATTCTTCATCTGGATCGTCGTCGCGATTAAGCAGCTCGTACTGATCAGTGAGGATGCTGATTCATTGACAACGGACATTTTTTCTTGGGAGAACTTATAACCGTGCAAACTTTTTGCGGCTGACAGGCGGAGGAAACCTTTTTTGTATAGCCCCGAAGTAGACGCGACGTGTAAATTTGTTTGTTCCACCGGAACGTTGGAAAATTCCAGGAATAAAATCAACACGATTGGAATATGCCATGCGTGATCAATGAGTCAATCTCCACGACCGAGAGGACTCGTGAGCTTGTGGTTGACCGAGGCGATTATAAACCATAATATCGATGGCCATTACGTCTGCATTAATTGATGCATATAATTAAGACTAAAAAAAAAAACACGAATTTTGAATATTTTCCTCTTCACAATGTTTATCCCGTGAATGCTTACGAATATTCCGAAGAATCTTAATCTTCGAGTGCATTAATTACGCACCGCTACCTCCCTAAACACCTGATGGCTTTACCTCAACGTAGACACACGTACGAGACCCCATCCCAGCAAATGCATTGAAAGTATACATTGCGTTTGAGCGGTTTATCGTTGATTAATCAACCAAAAGGAAAGATAGCGAGAGAGGGATATGTGGCATAAAATGAGAGGAGCCAACGATTTGCGAGGTATAATCGAGCGTATAACAGCAACTGCTCGATAGTCATGAGTGTGAGGCGTTTAGCTTTTACCGGGAAAGGCCCTCAGGGCCTATAATTATGCGTCGCGTGGTAATTATGCTGTTAGGAACCGCGCATTAATCGTGAACCCGCTTGCTCTTAGCTTGGATCGTACGCGTATATGCAATCATGAGGATTCCCTGACCAGGTTGCTAGACTTGGGGTCGCGAGGACTAAATTTATTTGCCATTTCAGTTTCCTTTCTTCTTGATGAATCTTTCAAAACTCAGCAATTATCTATATCATGGAAAAAGCCTCGTGTACACACTTGGATGGTTTGCCAGGCAGCATAGCGGGGGTTCGGGGCCTCCGAAATATTCTTTCTTATCAAGAGTCGCGGAGGCAAGAGGTTCGCTGGATGATCCATCACCTTGAGAGAGCTTTGGAAGCTCAGTTCGATCCTCGGATGCTTGACATCTCGACTGCGCGACGTTACGTACGTGTACGAGACACTCAGTCAGGCACTTCTTCATAATAATTAATCGACAGTTTCGAGGAACGCTCGGAGCAATTCCTCCAATCCGCAAAGATCAAACGCGTCGATAAGAGTCTTAAGTACCTTACTTCATTTGACTTTCTGGCTGGAAACGAAGGAGGCAAATCTTCATGGATTATATACATGTCAAAGAAATCGTATCTTGTCGCCACGGTGACGTATATATAGCTCATAAAAAAAAACAAAAAAATTCATCTCGATATATAGACGCTAATATGTAGTTTTTTTTTTCCTTAATTCTGCTTTCTGTGGTTACGTGCAATGATGCCGGAGGCTCGAGATATAAATGACTTTTGCAACACGATCATAAATTCGACTAATGCGTGAACTTTGAAATTGTCTGCTGACTTGATTTTTTAATCTTTTATTCATTTATTCAAAAATTTGGCCTCTCAACCACTTGTCGCGGGTCGTAAAAATTCTTAGAAACTGTCGATCCAACTTCCTCATCGAAAATTCTTCACTTGGAGGACGGAAGCGAATTTTATTCGTCCGAAAATCGACGACGCTAATTTGTCATTTAATATAGAATTATTTTATTATTATACAGCAACGATTTTATTATTATTATTATGATTATTATTAATTATTATTTTTATTATTAACATCGATGTTGGCTTATCGATGAGCTGCTGCTAGTCGACCTTATCGGGATAACGGAATATACGACTTGTAATATATGTAGATGATGAAAAATAAAAGATCTGCTGCAAACTCAGTTACGCCTACGCATCATATAAACGCACTTAATCGTTGGATTGATCAAGGCAAAGGGACTATTACGATGAATATCGTGTATTCCCGTTTAAATAATTACCGCATTTAAATGTATTGATCCGTTTGAGAATACGTCGAGGAATAATCTTGAGATAGATTTCCGCTCGAATACTTAAGGCTTTTCTTTTGAATTCCAGCATGTGGTGAGTTATTAATTTTAAGATTCAAACGATAATGGGCACATTCTATTAGAACGTTATTTTATTGTTTTGTCCTGATACCTTTTCAAGAATTTTCGACGAATCCGTCGCATGTACCAATTATTACGAATTCGTTCCATTTTTCATTTTATTTTTAACGAAAACATCAAACGTGAATAAATATCCATCTGTATTGTCAATTTGCTCAAAGCTCATGCCGATTGTTCAGAAAACCTGGCAATTAAACGATTATCGCTGCAGGAACAAAAAAAACTTCATTAGCATCGAGTTTACCGCCGAGTTCTGAATTGATTATTCGCACGTATACGCGCATACGCTTTACAATTTTGTGCGATTAAATAAAATTACAAAAACACATTGTAAGCCTTTGTATAGGAAATTTCATTTAGAATTTTCATTATTTCTTCCTCATTTGAACTTTATCTTGCAACATTTTTAATACACGAGAATTTTTGGTGTTCCAAACATAAAACGTCATGTTATTATTTATGAATCCTTAAAACATGCAAATCGGGTATTTACTTCAATAAAAAAAAATAAAAAATAAAGTCATTTTAATTAAGCACTTAAAAATAAAGCCAGTAATAATTAAATAGTCAATTTTTTTTTCCTTCAATATTTTTCGTCTAATCGAACGATATTGAGAATTAAATTTTTTCTACTTTATCTGGGAAAATTAAAATCGTCGAAGAAGAAATTCGAAAAAAATGTTGGCGACGATTCCGGTTGGAAATTATTGTATCTCTGTCGACTTGTATGGTCTGACAATTGATCGGAATATTCGAGGTGTGTTTTAATACGATATGCGTATTATAGTAAAACGCTATTCGCTCACGTTTAACCACTTGATTGAGAGCCCTGAGAGTTGGGTTATATTCTCGATCATTACTCAAGATAAGGCGTTAAGCAAAAATCTGATTCATCTAATATGAGATTCGTGAGGAGCTGGCACCGAAGTAACGCGACGATAATAATAAATATTGATGACAGCTTCGTGATTGCGAGCCTCGTAATATTCCGTGCCATAACGTCGAGGATCCGGCGCGTCCTTTTTATTGCCAACGCATGTGCTTGTATTTTAGAACACGATGATTACGGAAAAAGCAAAGTAATAAAGTTTCTTTTATTTTTAAAAATTTTTTTTTCAACAAAGCTTAATGTTTTCCGGACACCCAAGAGATTCCACAAAAAGTATCATTAATTAACCTCAATGAAACTTTGAATCGGAGTTCGAAAAAGTATAAAACATAATTCATTAATTAAGTAGACGAGTAGAATGCATGAATTCTAATTTTTCCGTCTGGAAAAAAAAAAAACATCGCGGAATGATGAAAAAAATTTATTTGGATAAAATTGACTGGAAAGACGGTCGGGTAGTGATAAATTTTAATTAAAAAATCTACGCGTGAATGAAGGAGATAAAAACTACGGACAGTAGTCAGAAAAAATTATGCAACAGCGAGAAAAAAACGAGCGCTTTTATTTAAAAATGATGGAAAGAAATTTCTCATCGGCTTTTCCTTAATTACTCGTTTTATCGGGAGCTCGGAAAGCCGGTCAGGGGAGAGACTCGTTTTACGATCCGTCGGGTGTCTCATCACAGAGCGGAAATCTCGATCAAAGCGATTATTTCATTCGTTCTTTTTCTTACGCAGAAATGCGAAATGAATCATATCTTTTTTTTCCTTCATCGATTAAACTTTTTCTTTCATATTATTCCATTTGATTAATCGATTTAATTCTGTAAAAATTTAATGAGGCTTTCATTAGCTCTTGCAGTTGGAAACGTCCCGGAGGACAAAGTCGCGATGTCACTTCTTGGCTTTTTGCCTCCAATACATCTGTGCATTTTCTTTCGCTTCTTTCATTTATTCCCTATTATTTGTGCACTACATAAATATATAGAAATTTACCGAGTCGGAGAAATTTATTTTTCCCCACTACGAAAATTCGTTTATATTGGAAAAAAAGAAATGAAAATAAAAATAAAAATGATGAGAAAACGGTGAGCAGCCGTTGAGCAGACGGTCAGTTTATATCGGCAAGAAATCTTTCGTAATAACAGTTAATTGTCCATTCTCGAAGAGTAGGCACTTGCCCTGCGGCCGTGAGAGTCACAGGTCCGCGCGCCTTGCACTCCGTGATCTTAAAATTGTCTTGGCAATTCGTTTTTTCCACAATTTATCCTCGTCACGAGAGAATCGCCGATAAAACAATATTTTTCCGACGATTTTGGAACTCGAGATAAAAATGTTGCAAAGTGTTGGGATAAATGAAAAAATGAATATTGAAAATTCATTAGCGTATGGAAACCTTGACACACACGATGGTGATAAACAAAAAAGATTTAATTCCCACTTTTAATCGTTTACGATAGATTAATCTGAAAATTATTCGGTTTGCAATGAAATGCACTGCAACGATTTGTTTCTCTCGAGATTGCGAAATGACGATACTACACGTTGCCACGTTTCGCGATGACATATCATTCGTTCGGAGTCATTGAAAATGATTAATGAACCGATGATGCGAGGATTGGTCAAGTCTGATAATTTCCCTCGCTATTTTATTGATAATTATTTATAATACGAACGTAGTCCGGAATTGTTATTTACTTATGTAAACGTCATTTATTCAGACTCGAAAAATAGTATCCAGATTTTTTCCTCTACCGATTAAAGTATTTCGAAGTATTAATATTTTAAATAAATACATTTTCTGAAGAGAAAACACAAACTTGAGCATTTTTACGATTACAAATAACCGCTATGATAATAAATAGAAAATCCATACGTAAACAAACCAATAAACATATGAGCAGACATAAATACACGAATAGACGAATGCATTCGTGTGATAAAATCGTGAGAATCAAGGAGGATGAATTGCTTTTAACGAATTGCAATGCTGGCTCGATTGATGGATGGAACGAGAGGGCAAGGGGGAAATGATGAGGGAAAGGTAAAATAAAATAAACACGATAAAAAAGCAAATGAGATGTTGGACTGACCGGTGAGAGAGCATCCTGCATGTGCATTGCTGCGTTGTCAGCTTCGTCCGTGCAAGTCGACATTTTCCCAACGTTCTCGTGACGAGTCTTCTTTATTTGGTCCCACTTGGAAATGTCCAAATATCACGTAACGTCCTGACAGTTTGTTTCGTGTCTCTCGAGAAAATCCTTTTGATTTCTTGTTCAAATTTTTGAGCAATTTATTTTTCTTTCACCAAGAAAAAAATCTCCTGCTTGTAGACACTGCGTGAGTGTGTGTGTGAGCGTGCTTGAGGGACAGTTTATCACAGAGAGCTCGCAGTATGGCACGTAGCTTGGTATCTGTAAAGTTGAGAAGGAAATTGTTACGCTTCGTCGTAAAAGTCTCGGATTTTGAATATTTCGAGCAAAATCGCTGATGCTAAGTTCATAGAAAAAAAGGGATTTGCTCATCGTTTGAGGAAATGACCGGATAAGCAGCAGAATGTGGCCCAACCTGTTTCTTTTTTTTTCTTCCAATGACCTAAATTCTAATATAAAGGGACAATCCGGTAGGACAATTGAATGGTATCCGATGCGAGAATGACCTTGAAGATCGGGTCATTGAGAAATGATAAATGAGATGATGACGAGGGCAAACGCAAAGAAAAAGGAAAGTGTTTGGACGTCAAGACCGGCTTGAAGACCGGATGAAGATGGCTACGAGAGTCGATGATGATGAGATCTAGTAAATCCTGTCTCTGGAGAGGAGGAAGCGAGGCTTTCGGATGGTGAAGGTCACGGTGCAGTGTTTGGTAATAACCAGTCCGTGGTGCGGGATGGACAAGGAAGAGAGGAGGAGGAGGAGGGGATGGAAGAGTTAAAAATTCCGGAACCAGAGTCCATGGAAGCCCGTATAACAGGCTATGATGGAAGTGAGAGAGTGATTCCGGAATGGCGGTGGTGTAACTGGAATTGAGGAGTCCAGAAGACCAGTCGGAGGAGAGTTGGCTGTGGCCAAGGCGCCACAACAGAAGAGCAACACGGCATATTGCCAGGAACGAACAGACAGGTGTAATAATAGACGTGTAACGAGGAAGCCGGGAGTGATCGAGAGTGGAGTCTGCTCCGGCTCACGAGTCTGGCTGGTTCTGACCAGGTATTATACCATCTCTCCGTTTCCCATTCTTCCCATACATCCTTCTCTTTCCTCCTCCACAACCTCCTCCTCCTCCTCCTCCTCCTGCTCCGTCTCTTCCTCATTCACCGGATCTCTGTCTCACTCCCTCTTCAGACTGCTTGGACATTCATCCATCTTGAGGGCACTTTGACTCTGGCGTGTCCGGGGGATCGGTGAACGAGGCGTAGACCCGTGGAACCAGCACCAGCCGCAGGGAAAGAGAACAAGTCCGAAGAACCTGAAATCGAGACTGGGAAACCAGCTTCCGAGGCAGCACCGACTGAGATCAAGAATCTGGGTTTCAAGGAAGTCTCCGCTGATAATGGACTCGAAGGATACTCAAAAGAATGGTTAATCATGTTGATATTTATCTGTGCAAGGGTTGAACATGCGAACCTGAAGCTCCGGCAGAAGAGACTGCGTTGGGTCAGGAAGATGATCGACAGTGCCAAGTGACACGAGGGGATCCTCTGGTAATTGGGGAATACAAAAATTCGTAACACCTGATGCGTTAGCCCGAGGACAAAATCTGATCAACTGCGAGCAGCCCAGATTCAAGATTTCAAGTTCGGAGGCCATCTCCCGGATTGCAAGGGCATCAGGTTTCTCCACCAAGTGAAACGAACCCGCCCACAAGCGGAAGTGTTAGAAGACGAGACGAGGTTAAAGGCGAGTGTAGGTTCGAGTTAGTTTGTGAAAGCGTAAGGCAAGGTGGGTTTTGTTGGTAGTTGTAAGGCGTTGGCAAGGTGAGTCGGCTGAACGGGTAACCACCGGACGAGTCTGCCGGGGAGCCCCAAGACTTCTCCTCGTGTCTGGTCTGGGTCTGTGTACACACGCGGAGAGCTGGAGGAGGACATAGCTGAGAAGCAGGTTCGGCCGGTCTAACCTGATTCTCAAAGGAACCCACAGCATCAGATTGGACCCACCTCCGTTGTATTTCAAGTACCCGGTTGATCCGAGTGGTGCCCCGCCGGAGAGTCGGCTTCAACTTGGCTGAACGCCCTCGCCGGTTGGGCTTCGGAGCTGCTCGCATGTGCTTCACGAGAATTCGAGTTCAAGTTCCGCGGATTCTTTGCGCAACATTACAAAACGCTTGTCCTGCGAGATTCACTTAAATCCGGACTGGAGCCTGAACCATGGAGTCTCTCTGTAAAGATCGACCTGCGACATGAGGCTGACCGAGCACCATTGGAGAGAAGCCTGGGCAGTCCCGTCACCTTTCAAGGTCAGATGGAACGAGAGCAAAAGATCTTATTAAGGAAATGAGGAGGGTGCTGATACGTCGAGAGAGGGAGAGAGAGAAAAAATGAAGAGCAGAGCAACGACGAAGGACGAGGAAGTACTACACGTGAAGGGTGTCGAGTAAAGAGAGTGGGTGAACTTGACACGCGAGAGATATCCGATGGTATCGGTATGATTCTCTAGACTCGCGAGTGTGTATTTCTCTGTGCCGAGTGTATCCGAGTGTGCTCGTTGTCCAACGAAAGAAAAGGATAGTTGTGAGAGTGAGAGTAAGTACAGTGTTTTGTGAAGAGCGTCTGATGCTGATACACGGAGAAGATCGAAGCAAGCTCCGAGGTATATGTACTGCACTAGAGATATAAATATACAAAGTCGCGTCGAGGGACACGTACAATGGACATGGCTGGGAGAAGAAGAGGCCGTGAGAGGGTCCGCTATCAGCGGAAGCCAATTAGCACCGCGTTTCGTTCGCGTGTACGAGCGCGAGAGAGTAATGACCAGACGAAATGGGTAAGGAGTGAGAGACCTGGACTAGTAAGCGGAGAAAGTGCAAGCGAGACAGCAGGAATAGGTTCGTGGTGGATGACGAAAGAGGAGGATGGAGACGATCAGCGGTAAAGAGAGGGCGGACCGAGAGATCAATCCCGATAGGAGAAATATCCGAGTGTCTCCACGAGTCTCTCAAAGCCATACAACTTAAGTGGTATTCGTGAATGAGTGGTTGATTCTTCGACGAGCACTCCACAGAGATCTAAAAACGATGAATATTCATTGGCATTGTGAGTTCAAACATTTGCCCATTGCTGACGATTTTTTTCGCGACGGCTAGAAGCCTCGAGTGGTACAACCTTCGATACCAAACGTGGTGAAAGTGCCAAGTCAAAATGTCTTCCGCCAGTTGAGGACACGCGCTAATATGAAGCTGAGCCTCAAGAGTAAAGACCTTGGGCTCTCATTTTATCTCGGCACCGAGGTATCCTCGCCAAGAGAGAGGGAGAGAGAGGAGAGGGAGAGATAGAGAGTACTGATCTCTGAGGCAAAGTAAAAACAGGATCGAACTGTCGCTCAGAATCATCAGGATTACTGAAATTTAATCCCGCCAAGGATTCAGTCTCTAAAAACGGCTCTCAGTCCAGCATTACGATCTTCGAATTTATTCCCGAGGTTAGCGAAAGTCTTGGTGTGCGAGATAAGTCCTGCGGTCAAGTTGAGAGGATGGAAGGCACCCTATTGCGACGTCGAGAGATTCTCAACGATGTGAAACGGTCGAGGGGGATGGAAAGGCCCAGAAGAAAAATATCCACACATGCACACATACCACACGCTCCTATAAACACACATAAACTTGGATGGGATCTCGAAAAGGAGGAACATCTTCGGAACGAGGCTCCAGGAGCACGGCCCGTCTACCTGCCGCCACCTGCCGCGAGCTCGTAGTCTCCAGCAGGTATCCCAGAATATACTATACAATGAAATAAGAAAAAAACCGACTCACTACCTCACAGGTCCACAACTGCACGCGTGTGAAGTTGAAAAAAATAAATATAAGAAATTCTTTCACTACCGCAATCTTTACAAAACAATTCCTCCGCGTGTACCACATCAACTCTCAACAGCTGAACCTCATCATTGCCATGAGAAGATTTCAGGAATAACATCGATTCAGTGCGTCTACTGATTGGCAAGGCAGCCATGTTTGTTGATACAGAAAAAAAGGAAGTATATGTGCAAAAACGACTGAGCTCGAAGTGACTCTGACATGCAGATAATTCGAGTTAATAACCTAGAAAGAAAGAGACACATGCTGTACTTACTTTTCGTAGTTGCATTGGGAGTCTGGCGTATCGAGATGGATGATGGTTCATCACATTAATGAGAAATAAAAAGGGATGCTACAGAACGAATGTCGCGGTTGATGAGATCCGGCGGGAGTACCGGACCGGGTTGAGATGGCAATAGGTTATGATTGCAATTGTTATTGTTGACGATGCTTGTCTCGATGGGATAAAACACGTACCGACTTGGAATTAACGTAAACGTTTTGACAGTTGGTGTAACTTAACACGGGTAAGACGAGCGGGGCGAAAAGGGGGAAGGGGTGACTACAAACTACCCAGGGACCCTAAGTGTCCTTCCGAATCACATTTCCGCGGTTGATGTCACCATCGGCCACCTCCGAGGCCCCGCACTGATATCACAATTCCGCGGATTAGATACACACGGAAATTCTCAACGACTGAGATCGCGGATCGAGGAATCTGCGTTACGCGGTTCTCAAAAACTTATCATCGGTCTCGGAACTTCGAGTTAAACGTATGACGCGATTTTCGGTCACAATGACACTCAACTAGTGGCAATCAGATTGTCTTATCATATGGAGGTACACCGACTTCATTGATGCTGCAGGCACAACTTTTACCGAACCGGAGAAATTTTGGCGATAAATTACGGCAAGGGAACGGAGCTCCAGGGTGATCCTCATCAGCTGCTGGACACTGCTGACCAGTACGATCGCGGATGCATGGGGTTCGGTTTGTAACCGGCGAACGGAGAACAGGCAGCACAGTTTTAATCGATAAGTTCCTGACGCTCGAACGAGAGCCCGATCTTCTTCAAAACACTGTTCCTTCTCCAACGCAGGCCGGCGACTGTAATCTTGCCGAGATAAGGCGAAGCGTTGAATGCAAATTCACAAAGCTGTCGATGTCGTTAGTGTCCGAAGAATAACTGAGATACGTTGTGATTGAAATAATGTAGAAATGGTTGAGCAATAAGAAGCACCAGATCGGCAAAGATCGTTGGTGCGGAGGGTTAGGATGATGGATTTGTTGACAACGAAAAGTGACAGTTTTCGTGGCTTTATTTCAATAGAGCCCACACCGGTTGTGTTTTCCCGTTGTACTTGTTCCGCCGGTGCACTTATGCGGTTCCCGGTTCGCGACCGGTTTTTCGCGAACGCTCTGTTTTCGCCGGAGCTCGCGCGCGCACGCACACTAAGACACATACACACTCACACAGACGTAGACACCCTCACCCGGTAACACTAGCGATGCTTCTGGTGCGCGGAGCGAGTTAGCGAGTAGCCCATTAAGCGTCAAAAAGTAGCTTAGAACTTGTATTGTTTATCTTTAACCGTTGTTAATGCTTTTTCGCGGCTTTTTTCTCCGAATTTACGACGCACTGTTCACCCAAAAGTTTTCATGCGCTTTAAGGAGCGCGAGCAAGGGGACAAGCGAAATCCTCTCGTCTCACGGACCACGGAGTTCTCTTCTCCTCGAGATAGAGGCAACATGGCCGCCTCCCAGCATCCAGCAGCAATCCGCCTCCCCCTTTCTCTCTTACTCCATCTCTCGCTCTCTCTCTCTCCCTCTCTTTCTATCTCTTTTTTCTCTTTCTCCTCCACTCCGCCTCCTCCTCGGCCTTCGGAAGATCTTCTCCTTCTTCCTCCTTAAGAGCTCGCCTGTCTCCTCGTTTCTTCTCGGTCCTGCTTCCTCTCTCGAGACTCGCCGATCCTTCGCTCCTGCTTTGACGCGCTATCTCCTTCTCCACCGAGGCGCAACGCCACTTCAGACCGCTAAGACTTCTCCTTCTGACCAACGCTCGGTACCTGAACTCCGTCTCACCTACAGCCTCCCTCGCGCCAGTCTCTTCTCCTTCTCTCTGCCCCACTCGAATCCTCCTCCGTCCTTCTCTACCGCGCTCTCCCTTTCGCTTGGCTCATACCTGTCATCTCTCTTACGCCCCCTTAAGCCAGTGCTTCATTCTCTCGCTCCTTCTTCTTCTCTCGCTGTAGCTTTGTCCCCCTTGCTCCACCTTGATCACTGCCCGGAGCCTATCCTGTCTCACCGTCGCACTCGCATACTCCGATCGCCCCCTCCTCACCTTTCTCAATTGTACATTCTTTCCTCTCACTCTTCGATCACTCCAGCGATGGAAACTTTAACGTGTATATATTCTATCGCACTCGGACCTGTGGACTTTTAGCTGGAAACACGCGGATGTCATTTCATCTTGCTCTTTGTCTCTCGCACTCGCATGCACTCCAAAGCCTCCTGCTCACTCGATCAAGCGACCTGCCGTCTCCTTCTGACCAACCACACATCGGCATACGCTGTCCTTTGACTCGAGAATACTCTTTTCTCCACCAACCAAAGCAAACTGTCGTCTCTGTCCAACATCAGCATACCTCTAGCGCAATGTTCTCATCGCTGCTCCTCTATCTTCTTCTTCTTCTTCTTCTGCTGCCCGCCCCCTCTAGTCGACTGGTCCAGCATGCGCGTCATCCAAATGTGCCCTGCAAACAGTCCGAAAGTTGGTGGTTGAGAACCTCTGGACAAGAGACTTCTTCTTGGGCCGCTCTGATGATGGTGAGGAAAGAGCTTCTTATACGCGCCACGCGAGAACCAACGACGCGCGCAGGTAGCGGAGCAAAGAGGATGCAAGAGGCGAAGGTATACACAGGTATAGCAAAGTGATTGGTAGAAACGAGTGCGTTCATTGGGAAACTGAGAAGAGAGACAGGAGCGATAAAGATAAAGAAGAATCGTCCGGGCGAGTGGGTTCGAGCGGGACTGGCCAACGTATGAGGCGAATCAGTGGATGAAGGAGTGAGTTGGCTCAGTCGATGAGAAAAAACGTACGGGGAATATTGGGTCCGGTGAGAGGACCGATACAAACATAGCATCGAGTCATCGCGGCAGGACCCTGGCCACCCGGCATTATCGTTCCCTCATTCCGTGTCCTTCTTTCTCCCAAAGCGCGGCTACGCATTCTCCTTCATTTCTACCTGTTGCTGCTTCTGACCAGAGCCTCCCTCCGATCTTCCATTCTCATCATCTCGCCATCTTCGCTGGAGCAACATCTCAAGTGGAGAATTCTTCGAGTACGAGAGAGAAACTCCTGCATCGAAGCGAAGAGAGACACCGAACGTGGCGTCAGCCATCAAGTCTCTACGGGCTAGATGAGACTCGGTGCTGCGGAGATGATGACGATGGAGGAGAAGATGATGATGAAGAAGAAAACTAAGAAGGAGACTGCGAAACGGCATAGACTCGGAAGATCGAGAGCCAGTGGGTTGCCTTACTCGGACAGTGCGTGAAGGCACAGCTCGTGGAGATTAAAAATAAGACTGGCAACGAACCACCGATGGAATTAAACGAAGCCGAAGAAAAAAACGGGCAAGGTGGAGTGGTAGCGCGCGGGAGTGAGAGTCGACGATAGCTACAAGAGAGAATGAGAGTGAGAGGGAAGAAGGGAAGGGACTCGTGAAAAATGGGAATCCGTGTAAGAGAGCGAAAGAGAGAGTCCAGCGGATAGCCTCGAGTTATGCCGCCCTAATGCGGACCCTCCTCAGCAAAGCATCCAAACGATATAACCCGACCACGCATCCTCTTCGCTTCTTTAGTACATCTCTTCTCTCTGTATGTGTACCCTCCCATATTGAAACTCATCTGACGTCCGAGCCTACATATGAAAACGTGGACATGAAGAGCGTGGAAAATTTTTAATTGGAGCCAACGTGATAGCAACTGCCAACTCTCCCTTCCAATCCACCTTCGCTCCGATCTCATCCGCTCGAATTTAGTCTCCCATTATTGGAGGACACGAATTTGCACGAAAACATGGCAAACTTGAAAATGCAGTTTCAATTATTATCATCAACCTTGTGCCATAAGGTCATAGCTAAACTCTGGGGATAGGACTCGATGACAAACTGCAGCATCTATGAGCGAAAGGAAAACGCGGTTATTTTCATGAATATGACCTTGATTCTTTTCTCTCTCCTGATCGATGGCGATATCGAGTTACATCTCGATTGATGACCGCAACAAATAAGTTTTCAAGGTCAAGGCACCACGCGGTTTTGTCTCCTGCGTCTGCGGTCACACTCCGGAGGAAAATTTGTATACGCGATGCCAGAGAATCTCACGCGATTTCATACCTTCCCTTCAGCCTTACAATGTGCGCAATAATATGGATTTTAGTTGCGTTGGTACTTTGGACAGTACGAGGTCAGTAGGAAGGGAAAATTGCTGAGAAATTGAAGAGAAGAGTTATTTATGATCCGGAAATTGGTCTTCGAGGCAAATTTTCGATGTCGAGAAAATTTAAAAAAAAAAATGATCGAGAGTGTGAGCCTCGGGTTGAAATTCGAAATGGCATAAGAGCGAAAGAAATCATTGGCTGTGTTCTCTTTGGAACAAGTGTTCCAAATGGCCGATACGTGGTATGCGAAACGTGTAGATGGGTGACGCAACAAAAAGCAAACGCGGTTATTGGCCATTCTCGTATCAATAAGTGCTTCGGCCTTAACGTCGTTCATATTACTTCCATACCGTAATATTATAACCTATGCAATTTACACCATCGCCTCGTACTCTGCGTCCATAATCCAACAGCCTTTGCAATTGTTTTTATTTTTCTCCGCGCGACTACGAGAAATGTCTCTCTGTCCTCTCTCTCGATTTATTTCCTCCTGCATATTGAGCCAGTCTCGATGCGTGGGTGGGTCGGGTCCGCAGCAAGTGTTCAATTTATAAACTATTTATAAGTGGAATTATTTATTCTTGTGTTCCAACATTATTTTTAAATCCATTTAACATGCGTGGAGAAAGTTGGTGTTTGTTGAGTAATCCACGGACCGGCTGTCATCATCGTCCATTAGATTAGCGTTCCGCTCAATGATTGCGTCGCCTTATCGAAATCATTATAAAATACACTCAGAGGAAACTTGTCTGCATGGCGAAAACTTTATCATTTTTTATTTTCTCCTTTATCATTTATTATTTAATCTATAAAGTCGAGAACGGTGACACGCTCGATGGGTTTTTGGGACGTTACGTTTGATTTTTTTCATTTTAGGCAAATCTCAAATTCTGGGAGCAATCGGACCTCCCTGTAGCCTCAAAATTAATCGCTCTTGACAAGTTATGAGAAATTCTACTGTAGATACCCTTAAGGGCTGAACGAGTCGAGGGGTTTATTCCTCTTGTATTTCTTGAGCAATCAGACGCCGCTTTTCGACTAATTAGCTGTGGACGCCGTACGAGAGTGTCTCCTTAGCTTGATTCTTGATTTAACGAATGACCAGGCAAGTCCTCAACTTTCATGGCCCATCTTTCGATTCCTGTGGCGCTCCGCTCATCCTGCTAGTCATTCTCAAGTGCCTCGTTCATGGCCCTCCTCATTCAGACTGAAAATAATCACCCCATTGCGCGCCAAGGTCAAATAAACTATTTTTCTCCATTTTTATTTTTTTTACACTTTCTTTTTCTAATCGTTATGACAAAGAACCGCAATGACCTTCGAAATCGAAGCGATGCTGAGGATCGAAAAAATTGGACAATCATATCGTTGGCTTCGTTCGAGTCTATCAATTTATTTATTTCAAATGTTGACGAATAAACGTCCAACCATCATTTTTTCTCTCTGTACCTTTTTTGGGTTTCTTAAGAGAAAATTCGCTTCACAATCGCTTCGGGAATAGACTGTTACTCCTTCGAGGGCTGTCAAGACGCCATGATGACTTCAGGAAGCTCTAAATAAGATCTGACATGTGTAATCATCTTTGGCATTGGAGTCCAGAACAACGCGGAGCATTGAAATCTCTCAGATTCACGCCCAGAGCTCGTAAAAACGTCTCGGTCTCTCTCCGTCTCTTTTTCTCTCACTCTCTTTCTCTCTCTCTTTCGGTCTCCCACTCGCTCACTCTCTGGAACATGGGCCACCGATCGCGCTTGTGCTTCTCCCGACCATTGAATTCTCTACGCTTTCTCAAACGTATGGAGGCAGAATATTGGCCAAAAATAATGAACATAAATAATAGCAATTTGAATTAATGTTGAAATAAATTTGAAAAATACGAATATTTTCAAAAATAAATAATTCCAAGCCCATCCGACCTGGCTTTTTTCTCATCTTTGCTTTCTTTCACTTTCACGAAATTTATGTACAGATATATATGCGTGTAGTAAAGTAACCACACAGCTTCCATCACCCCCGCCCGGAATGCTTCACAAACCGGAATACTACGTAACGTCAAGAAACGGGTGCAGATATCCCGGTGACTTGCAGGTCATTAAGCAAAGAAGAGAGACAGAGATGAAAAAAAAACAAAGAGCTCAGAAAGTGTAGCGGAGCTCCAAACATTTTTTTTCGAGTGCATCTTTATGGCCAACTGGAAAAATTATTAATCACTCAATCGCTTATCACGATCGTCTCGTTGCTTCGTTTTTCAACTTTTGACAAATTCAGATTTCCTATCAATGTTTTGGCATCATTCCAATTTGAGTTTCAAACATTGCCCGTTATTCCTGATATTTTTTCACAATTTATCACTTCAATACGACGTAATTCAAAAAAAATGCATATTACGTGGTGCACGTGAAAGTTTACGATGTATATTTAAAAATCAATTTATCAAGCACGTTTCTCAAGTAATCAGGCGGCTTTTATAATAATTATTATATTACAAGAAATTCGTACTGACTGCTACAAGAAGGAAGTCGTTTTATCCAACAGCGGGAAATGGTCCGTCACCTTAATCGCTCGCTCTTATCATTTAACTTTGTGCTCAACTTTTACGCAACATTTCGAAACGAATAATAAATCAAAAAAATTGATAACGCCTTTTTTTAAAATGCTTTTCTGTCTGCGTGTTCTTCGGACGCCAGGATCGTCGATTTACCAAACGTTTGCAGAAAAACTGAGTCGATTCTTGAAACGTTTGACGCTTCTTTCGAAAAGTTATACATTTTTGAATTAATGAGTTTTGTGAAAATAAATTTTCAACCGTTTCGAAAATTTGACTTTGGCTATTCTTGAGAGACGAGTTTGTGAGGGAAATTTACTGCGGGATCTCAATTCAGTGCAAAGATTTTTTAGCGTGAGGGTTTCGTTGTCCTGCAGCTCATTTATTGCTCAAGATGTGGCTTCCCGCTCGACACGATCGTATCGAACTTCGACGCGAGGAAAAAGCTGCATTTCCATTGAGAATAAGTGAGAATCGATGTCGTTTATCCTCCCAGAGAGGGGCGAGGGCAGGCAAGAGGGAAAGGAGGAAAAAAGCTTTTTCCCCTGAGAGAATAATGACGCAGTCGCGCGGGGCACGCCTCGTCGAGTCTGCTGTCCGTCTTTGGACAGAGAAGGTTTTCCGTTTCGACCATCTAAGGTCGTGCCCTCGGATTTCTTTACCCTACAGTCTCTGGCCGCATGTATATATATATATATATATATCGGAATATCGCTACTGCGGGGCCGTTAACTTAAAGCAAGAACGAAGGACAGTTACGGGCTCTTTGCCAAGCTGAAAAATAAACGCGATTTTTTGAGCCCTCACACGCGCGGACTCACGTACGTGAAGAAACGTTTTTTAAATTGATTTATTGATCGAATGTGCAAAACAAATTTGCCAATAAATGTAAATTATTATAAAACTCCGTCGTATGAAAAAATCGCCTCTGTGTTTTTTTTTTTTTTTTTTCCATGAATTTTGTAATGTTTTTTCTCGCTCTCGTTCCATGACGAAAATTTTTCCCGATGCCTCGCACTTATTAGCCAAGTGATCAAATAAAATGGTGAAGTTGCGAGAGACTCGTGAGCCAAGAACGAAAAATGAAATGTAAAAAAAGGAAGAAGCCGAAAAAGAAATCCAAGTCCGAGTGTGTTTGTGTGTTGGAGTGTGTTTATGAGTCGAACGAGTAAGAAAGGGGAGCGCGTGGTGCAGCAATGCAGTGCATGCGAGTTTACAAGGACCCTTCGTGTGCACGCGAAGATTGATCACTTTACGTACGCTCCTCTCTCATGCTACGCTCAATGAGGAAAGGCAAATGTAATACACACACGAGATTTGTGAGACTCTCTCCCGAGACGATGCTTATTTCTTTTTTTCTTTTACTTATTGTATATCGATGCAAATTTGTTCTCATTTTTTTTCACATACTTTATGCATATATCGATCCGAATTTGTTCGCTTTTCTTCATTGCTGTTTTCGTAACATGAACCACGTCGATTTAAATCGATTTTTGTGTTTTTTTTTTCATTTCGTGTCAATATTCAGAATTTTTAACATTTTTTTAAATAATTGTAATTTTTCGTCCCGAAGGCAAACAAAAAACTGCTTCTCTTTTTTTCCCTGACCCTTCGATCTTAGCCCTTGGGACATCATAGAAAATCTCCCATCTTCGGATACCTGCTCGAAACTGAAAAAAAAAACTGTGTGGACTTTTCCCTCACCCACACACGCACTTTTGTGTTTATAAACGTGAAAGGGTTCGTAGGACCAGAAGCGTAAGTAATTCGATCGAGAGAGGGACTGTGTTTCTAGGCAGCTAACCCAGTCAGCATGAAGTCATTATTTTGGTACATCTCGAGGTCGAGAATTATTATGAAACAGTCCCAAAGAATCTCACAGTTATTTCTACAACTCTAATGGGCCCTTTGACAAGAAATTTGAATTATCTCGATTTCGTGCTGGATGACTAATTTTTTAAAACGAAAATAATTCGTTTTGGAGATTGAATGAAATTTCGTACCTGAGGAAACCCTCGCAGGAGACTGTTTTAATAAATTTCGGCCCGGAGCCCCACAAACATCGGCCGAACGGCTCGAGTTTCCTCGACTGCGAAGAAAATCTTTATTTTATAGTCGAAGGTGGCCAATGACTGTAACTGTGAAGAGATTAAAAGTTTGAAAGCGCCGGCGACTTTTTAAAGCGGATTTGGTGGAGTCACCTGTTGAGAAAACACACCCCCATACTAAATTCCATCTTCTCCGCTCGTAATATTGGCCCCGACTCGTGCAACCCTCCAGAATACGTCGATACATGTTTCTTACCTTTTCAGGGCATTTAAACGCTCTACCTGCCAGAAAATCCGAAAGAATCTGGGCCTCAAAGGGATTTTCCTCGTGTCTCACAATTCAACCCCCATAAAATACCTAAACTGAGCTCTTTTTATTCTCTTTTCCTTAGTCTCTCCTACTTTTACGAGGCCTGCGGCAAGTGCATCAGAGCCTCTCGTCCATTATAAACAACCGCACCGACCAATTTCGGCCTTCTCGCCACGTGAGAACCTTTCTCTTCCCTTGACTTTTCATTTTTACACCCCGGCATCTCTCCAGCCTCTCTAAATCCTTGTATCTGTGTCACCGGTAGAATCCCTCCATAAAAAGTAAATTTATAACACATTTTCTCGAATCTCATCGCGTTTTTTCTTACCTCGATTTTTCATCGATTTTTTGCCTCCATTTTATTTTTTTTTACATTCTCCTCTTTATTTTTTACATTTTGTGATCGTATTATTCGATTTCTGCTTATTTCTTGATTAATTTGACCGAAAAATAGTTGCATATCGTAATTTGAATGATGGCTGGAATACTCGAAAGGTATTTGAGACTTCGATCAGAGAAAAAGATGAATGGTCGAGTATGTGTTTGTTTTTATTATTTTGTCTCGTTCGTTCTCGAATACACTCAATGATAAGCGTGCATCTCGCGACCAGACAGACACGTCGGCAAAGTAGCCAAGCCGGTCTATGAATCAGTTCCGTTGTTACATACACGCAAACACATACATTCATGAAAATACACATTTACAGAAAAAAATAAACGTGTATAAATATCGGAGAAGTGCAACGAAACCAATTAACTCAGAATTAATATTTCTGCGTGCTCTGCTTTTTTCCAGCCCCACAACCTCCCATCGCAATTACGGTAGGCGTCCGGGATCATTTTTTATCGGAGCCCTAATCAGTTATAATTATTCACCGACCCTATCAAGAGTAGATTAGAAATTATTTTACTTCGGTTCCCCGTTACTTTTCTCGAACGGATCTCTGTCTCTGGGAAAATTCGTCTGTATAAAAATTTCCTTCTATATTTCGATTCGATTTCGTGCAGTTTATAAAAATTCATTTTTTTCGTCAAGCTTTCGCGTGATACGAAAATGATAACTCAGTCTTTTCGACATGCCTCGTTTTCCTTTTATGACGGTGACGATTGAAAGCCTCTCGTGGGATATTTCTTATCGCTGATTAATCGGAAATCTTATCTATTAAAATGAAATATTGAATTTTTAGTTGTTGTACATTTATCGAGGATGGACGTACGTGAGGCGAGCGAATCTACAAAATTGTAGAGGTTGATGCGGCTGCTGAGAGCGTAACTACTTCACGTGGTAGCGAACTTTGTTTATCAGTTGTTAAAACGAAGAAATAAGCAAGGAGCCTGCAGCCGCAAATACCTGTGGGACGTTTCTCATTGGATATGAAAAATAAATGACCAAATGGATGGCAAAATAAAAAAGGGAGCAAGACAGAGAGAGAGAGTAGAAAAAAATCGATCGGAGTCTGCGACATCGGAAAGTGGCGATGATTTTCTGCAGGCTCTCCTCATCAAGGGCGAATTGCCACTGGAAAGTGAGACCAGAAAAAGAGAGAAAGAGAGAAAAGCGCGGGTGACAGCTTTGTGGGCGCCCTCGCAATATTAATTATGATCAGGCATGCGAGACGATACAGTACAGCTCCCCTGAGTCTCTTTCTCTTTTTACACGACTCTTCCTTTATTTTTTCTTAGCTCACCTCGCTCCCTCTATCCCGTTGAGTTGTGCACGTTTCCAAGAAGCTTCGTCTGAGACTACCGATCATAATTTTTGAGCTTCGCGATATCGGCAGCGTGCGCTGAGAACCCACGAGCCCACAGCACTGGTGGAAAGAGCATAAAGAGAGAAAAGTACAGAGATGAAAGGGAAATAAAAGAAAAAAAAAATAGTGGTGTGTGTGTATGCACGAGAAATAATCCCACACGTGGTGAGACTCCTCCAGGGATTTATTGGTTGTTGAGCGGTGAGGCTTGTAAACAAGAGCAGCAATAGATTAATGAGCAGACCCGTTGGGATAAGCAAAAAAACATCACGATATATAAAACGAGCATGAAAATCCTCGTAGCGTAATACGAGCGGTTCAAATAAACCGAAAAAACTCTGAAAGGTTCAACGAAAGCTGATGGAATTAAGAAAAATCTTCACGAAGCTTAAACATCCTAATGAGACTTGAAAAATACGAATAGCAACCGAAATATCGTGATGGGACTCAAACAATCCTGATAAACCAATCATCATTTTATTTTAGTTGTCACTTAAAAAACAGCATCCCAGGACAGTGGAAAAGATTTGAAAACACAGCTTGCATGTCTTTGGCTTAGGAACGTTATATTTTCCTGATTCTTATCTCCGGAACGTCCGGTGAGATCGCGGGAACCCAAGGCGTGTGTTTCTCGACGTTTCATACGCAGTGTCGAAGGAGCTAAATTAGAAAATTCATTCGCAGCCCAAGCAGTTTTTACCCCAGGCCCAATGCTGACCTAGGTATTGGCGAGTTGAGCAGCCACATACATATAGATTTGCATGAATAGCCGAAAAATCGAGTGGCTTCGGACTGTGGGATAACACGGAGATGGGTGGAGAGCATCGGCGAGCTGGATTAAGGACGCGAGTGAGATAGTAAGGGGACTTAATGGCCCGAGACACCACCCGATCGTATACTATCCCCTACACACACTGTTTTCCCTCCTCTATGCCACTTTTAGAATTTAAGTGAATATATACACAGGCTGTCACAAAAGTTGAGCTTAAACCAAGTACAATGCATAGATTACGAGATTCTGGACCAAAACGTCCTTTACCATTTTTTCCTAGGACGCATCATTCACGAGATAATGAGATTTGATTAACCGCTAGGCCAAGCGGTGGGGCGAATGGGAGGAGCGAGCGCGAAGCGCTGGTCTCCGAGCCTATCCGCACGGCTCTGCCCACTCCGTCGTCTACTCAAGCAGCGCACGAGAGTGGTTAAAGCGAATCGTCTAATATTTCCTAAACGGTGCGCCGTAGAAGAAAACTGCACGAGACTTTTCTCTTGAGAATTGAACGCTCTGTGCGCGAGAACCTCGAGCTCCACCTTCAAGACTCTCTGTATGCATACGCGTGTATATTCAACGGACACTACCGGAGCTGTGTACTACGATAGGAACGGTATTTTTTCACCTATGGTGCTTTCCTTACCTTTGCTCTTTTTTGGTAGCCAAGTTCACTGACAACTTACTGTAATCTCATGGATAATACTAAAGGCTGCGCGTCACATGGATGCGGAAAATCGTTGCGACGACCAATGAAGATCACGATTCGAATTGATAAGTTACGACTATCCATGGAACGTAATAATTTTTTAACGACATTATCCAATCGCCAACATATTCCTAAAGTATATTTAATTGCTTTTGCTGATTGGATTGTCAGAAAACAGGGCCATGGCTTACGCGATATGAGAATATACGAAATACGAGAAGGATTAATTATCATTCGAATAATTATATTTCATGGCCAATTGTCGTAATGATTTTTTCAACAAGTGTTTGAATCTTTCATGACATGCGCAGTAGATCTCAACGGTAGATTTGCGCAGTAGATATGCGCAGGAGATTCTTAAGGATTATGTGCGCACAAGAGGCGAGAGGGAAACGTGGAATGCGCATGGAGCTCGTACACGTACACTATATATTATAATGTAGCTGTATTTTATTATTATCTATGTATGAATATGCGCTGCAAATTGCCATCGGTTGCGGACGACGATGCCGGTATTACCGGGCGCATGCGCAGGTGGGACGCGCCGTGTCCAATCCGCGAGAGAGCGTAAATCATAAAGCATAACCGTTCCGGGCTCCAATCTTTCTCTCTCCCTATTATTTTTTTCTCTCTCTCTCTCTCTTCTCTCTCTCGACTCCACCTTTCCGATATATGTTGACCGGCGAGCTTCTTAAGGCCTCCGTTACTATTATCACCTACACCTAAGAGGTGCAAGCGTTTTCCGCTCACGCACTTACATATATATATTCATACATGACATCTTGGATAGTCATACCTATGGGACGTTCAATGAAAAATTCATTATCATCATTTTGAGTAATTGACAATAATTCCTCGGGCACTTAATATTGAAATATTTTTAATAATTGAATTACTTTGTTTTAATTTTTCTATTTTTATAAAATAATTACCTTTTTATGCAAAAAATTTTCGTGGTTCATAAAAATTACGACAAAAGCTAAAAATGTTGGACGAGACCTACGTAATTTAATTATGAAATTTAATTAGCAGAAAATACCGAACGATCATTCCAAGGAATAACTTTTCTGGATACTTATAATTATTAAATCGCTAATGGAATTAAAAATCGTTATTTTTATCGAAAATTTTGTCATTCCTGGAAATGGTCTTTTTGTTTTTTTTTTTTTTGTTTTCTCTCCGACTAAACGAATCGAGGTTTTCACATGTTTTTATTAATGAGAAGTCCCATAGGTGTAAAATGCGATCGAGGCGACGTCCGGTCGCGCCTTTTGCACATATCTTCGACCCAAGCCTCCGTATAATCCTCGGACAACGAGAGCAATTCTATATAACTGAGATCAGTGAAAAGAAAGAAAGAGAGAAAGAGAGAAAAGTAAGAACGCGGATAAGCGATACATTCGAGTATAAGAGAGCGCGTACCGCCGATTTACTCGGCTTCTCTTTTCACGCTATCTCTCCCTCGCTCCTACTCATGTTCTTTCTCTTTCTTTCTAGAGCGACTTCGAATCGATTATTTATCGGATTGGTCGTCCTATGCTCGTCGATTCGATGTAGCCGTCGACAGCTTTACGAGTGCCTCGTACCACACGTAAATCCCACCGTATCAGCTCCGCTATTCCCATAAGTTATATTATTCTATGCAAATATCTAAATGTCTCTTTGTCACCCTTCGATTTATAATACCAAATTGTCCACGAAAGTCAATTGCTGAATGAATAATAAAAACAAAAATCCACCGTTTGGATAAATAAATATCGTTATCTACAAAATGTTGACCGAATTTTTATGTCGAAGACAATAATTTTTAATTATTTGGAATCATAATCAGTGTTGGTTAAAGGAAAAGTACGCACAAGGATTCCTCGATAAATTATCATCGCGCTTCCTTCACGTCGCAATAAATTTCGCCGATAATTAAAAAATAATGACTTTAAGAATACAATAATGATAATAATGATAAATAAAATATTGACGTAAATGTAAAAAGAACATCTCCGGGATAAATTTGAGAAACTGTCCCTCCCGGTGATAATTATAATCCGATGTCGCGAGCCCCGAGCTCGATCTTGAACGAGAGAAAAGTGTCTTGTGAGGAGATGTGTCTTTCTCTTTTTTGTTGCGCCGTTTTTTTTCTTCTCAATTTAGCCTTGAGGCGAAAAGATTATCCGGCGCGATCGAGAGAACGAGCCAGCCAATATCGAGCTACATTATAATGAAGAGATTCGTGGATGTACAAAACCAAAAATTAACCAACGTCACACGAATACGAGGCATTTCAAGTTCATTTATAATTTTTTTTTTTCTTTTTAATGAGTAACAGCATCATTTTTGGCTGGAGCACCGAATGGATTTACATTATTTTTTATGCACAAACGTAATGATTTAAAAATATTTTTGAAATCCGGGCTTGCGTGAATTTTGTTGGGAATTTTTTTATATATATTTTTTTTTCTTCACTTTCCTTCATTAATATTCAACATTCCTTGACAATTACGCTTTATCGTGATTTTCCTGACCCGAATCCTAAGAAATGATTTTAGTTTCGTGCCGTCGTGATAATTGAGGGGAAAAATGAAATAAAATGAGGAAGGAATCCACGTGGATGGGCAGCACGTAGATTGGAGGTGGAATTGCCCATAAGGGATATTCCGGGTGTCGTTGGTTGGACTCGCGTTTATATTCTTCGGGACCTCGATTAAATTGGATTTTTTATATCACACGAAGAGGAGAAGACGGTGAGTCGTGCGTGGCAGAGGCGACTTTGGAATCTCTCGTGGTCGTCGTATTCGTCGAGTTGCGCTGTATTTTTAGGCATTAAAATCGTTCCATAAATTAAATCCTTCGTGTTGCTTCCCCTTCCACAAGCAAAATAAAAAATAACTATATATCCGTATACGTACGCATACACACTAATATGTGGAAAGAAATGGAAAAGGCTTGGAGAATGGAAGAGTCAAAAAGGAAGAAAAAAATTGGATGGGACAGCGTCTGAAAAAGAAAAAAGAAAAAACAAAAATTCTTTCTTTCTTTTAACCTCTCAGGTAATCTTATTCTCATAGGACCAAAAGTTTTTTGTGCCTGGAGCCTCTCGAAGATAAGCCCATAACATGACCTGACTTAACGCGATGGCTCCGAAGTCTTTCCCTCCTCCTGGGGCAGTTCGACTTGACCGAACATTTTTCTCTTTTCGTATTTTATTTTCTCCATTTTTTCAATCCTTCCCAACTCTGCTTCTTTATTTCCACGATTTTTCCCGTATTCTTATTATTCTTTATCTTATTTATTTTCCCATTTTTTCTCCTTCTCTGAGGTTGTTCATTTTTTCTTTTCGTTTTTAGAACATTATCCTTGAATATTTTGAGGCCTACGTCGAAAGTATGCGAATCCTCACGAGCGAATAACACTGCAGAAAAGAAATAGGCATTTCTCATGATTTTTTCACTTTTTAAACAGTTGCTTTTTTTTTTCTCCCGTGACGGAACAAAAATTCGGTTTTTATTTTGTAAATTTTTTTTTTTTTTTTTCCAATAGGCATTTACGTCGGTAAATTTCGAAATCAGCTTGTGGTTAACAGTTCGAGGATTCACAAGTGCCCGCGACAAAGTAATAAATTAAGCGACTATAACTTGCGCAATTTATACATCGTCAGGAGAATTATAGTCGTTCACGTGTGATACACGAAACGCGTGTAGTTATGGTTATGCTGCTGTGGAGGAAGGAGGAGAGACGTAACTGGGAGGAGGGAGGAGGAGATAGTGCGGTTGGCATGGACGAGAGAACGATTTTAATTAAGCTTCGCGTCGTCTCAACGATTTTTCGTCAAAGAAACGTAATGAAAAAAAAATGTTTGTGTTTTTCGATAAAAAAAAAAAGGTAGTCGCGATTTTTAACCGTCATTTTTACAATTTTATTCTAACCGTCGAAACACGCGATACTGCGATCCAATCCAGACTCGATACGTTATGAAACGAGTCGTGGATTGAAAACATAACAATGAGACACTTTTCCTTCCCTCTTCCTCTTGCCCTTCATCTTGAAGTCTCGGAAATGTATCTGTCTCCGTGAGCACTGCTTAACATCTCTTTTTTCTTCCTTCCTCTTCTCTCTTTCTCTCTCACACTTACCCTCGGCACTTCTTCTTTTTATTTGAGCCCTCAATGGTAGGCTGAGAGTGTAGTTACTGTCCAGTTCTCACCAAGAGCCTGGGGGTTGGTCAGGACGCTCTAAGTTGACTGGTTGCGCGTACGTACAAATTCAGGAGGACGACACCCTCGTTGTGGCTGTAGATTCGCGTGGAAATTCGATTAAGCAAAGCCTAGACACGATCACTACCTTAGAAGGGCTTATGTGACGGATTTTGGGGCTTTGGAACCGAGTAGTTGGATCCGTTCTGGTTGGCCGACATCGGGCTAGACAAGAATCTTTGGAAAGTTAGTACCGAAGGTCCTAACATCATGAGAAAGACGAACGAAAAGTTCGGGATTATGCCCTCCTGATTGTCAACATATCGCGCGGTCACGCACACATCCGCGAACCCCATACTTCATGGGGGTAAAGTGTGAAGGGTGTAAAACGGGACTGTCCGTCCGGAACCGCGTGAAACTGACCAATAGATCCGGTTTAGCAAGTTTCCGGATTCCGGGGGTCATCCAGCCTGCGGGCTAATTCCTACCGCATGCTCCATTCTCCTCAACATACCCATGCCCTTTGCTCCCTCCTTGGGTTCAGCCTGGTCGCCGTCTTCTCCACCCTTCCATGGGGAATCCTTTGGCCGCCACACCAGTTACGACCTATGTCCATAGAAGACGCAGCGGCCGGCGGCCTTTTTCCGATGCTCTTGGGTCTTGATGACAGGACATTCTATCAACAGGACTACCGAGCCTCAGCTCGTGTTCTCTCTTTCTCTTACACGTGGAATCTCAAGCTTAGGATCCTTCGTCCTTTCGGCCCCTTGCTGTTTCGTCTCCCCCGATTTTTTCGCGGATCGCCATCCGCATAAATTACCTGCTGCTGGGGCATCCTCGATGACGAGATCCTGAAATCCGGTTTCTTCAATAAAACAAACCGATGACCCAGGTGAGCGCACGCATGGCTTGGGAATAGCGGATCGTCCATCGCCGTACATTTGTCAATGGACTGAGCAACTTAATGTTCTAGAGACTTAACTTCCGCTTACGAGAACCCAATGCAATTTGGATGGCCGAGCCGTGGATGTGTCCGAACCGAACAAGGCGCGTTTTTATTTTGTGTCCTTCCCGCAGGACCTGCACCTGAACTGTTCCGGATGAAAGCTGAAGAACTTGCTGCTCCACGCGCAAGTGGCAATCGAACATGGTGAATCCTTTTCTACGAGCGGTGAAGGGTCGAGAGGGCTGGCCACCTAAACTAGGGAGACGAGAACAGGTTTTTTGGGGTGACTCGCCTCAATCGGAGACTGTCCGAGTCCCGATTCACAAGAGTTTCGTCGCGCATTGTGTCATGTGTGCTCCGGAAAGAGCGATGACCATCAGGATGACCATCGACGCGCAGGGGTTGATAGTGGTTTTCCCGGGGAGGCTAGTAAAACTGTGGGAACGAAAACCTGATTGGGGGTGAATGCGGAGTTCACCGAGCTCAGTCCCGTCGCCTCTATTCGCTCATATTCGCACGGATCTTGCGTAGAGACTGTAAAAGGGCACTTTGCATGTTTCAACAACAGCAGATCTGGTCAAAGTTCTTACGGCGATTGGTCACTCGCTTTCAAACGTTTCTTCGACGCTACCGCGTGCTCTTGATGGCCTCGCAAGATCAGCTGTCTGTTTATTAATGACAATGCCTACTGTCGTTACCTTTTCTTCGCGCAACGAAACCGTCAAATTGTATTTCCAGTTTGTCGTCGTAGTCAGACGTTCCAGCTTCGAGATAGTGCTGAGGAAAGGACAACAACGAGTCTTTCCCCCCTCATCAGCCAGCCTGGACAATGAGAATATTTGCTGGACGCAGCGATCGTGGGAAACCAGATTTACCAGACATGCCGGTCAAACGGAACTTTGATAAAAGCCAACGCACGCGCTCCGAAAAACGGTTTCTTCTTTTTCCCTTCAAGTTATTAATTTATTCGCAAAATGCTGCATAACACAACGAGCAACTTAAGGATCCTGTCTCTTTTCTCTTGAGAACGAGCTTCTTCTCGACGATTCGGACGTTGAAACTTGCGCGCTCGCATATTTACATCCCGAGGAGTGGAATAAAAAGGAACCGGCAGTTATAGAGTTAGTTAGCTTGACCTCGCATTGGCCCCGAATTCAGAAACCGGTAAAATATAAGGGACTCGAAAAACCAACCGTTCCTCTATACCCAGCCCTTTAATTCGATACATCGTTGAAATCCTGTTTTTCCTTTCTCGACGATAAATCGATCTTTGCTATTGTTGTTCCATTCAGATTATCAGCATAAACGAGCTAAAATACCTTTGACCCCTAAGGAAGACTCCACTCAAGTTAGTTCGAACGACGCTCGTTTACTAATAATTAAAATGATGTATTCGCTAATTAGCCGAATCAAACGAGTCTCGAGGCTTTGGCTTCGCTCATTAAGAGTCGAGTGCGATAAAATACTTAAAAGTAGAGTCAGACTTCTCAAAAGACCGGTTCTCATGCAGATTTTCTGGGATTTTAACGTTTTGACTGCATCGACCAAAGGTCCGTCTCGCTGATGGGGAAAAGTTAATTTATTCGAGAATATCAAGTATTTTTGATTTTTGACAATCAATGAAAATATATTTAAACGGTAAACTCTCTGCTAGGAAGTCCGCAACGTTTTTTATAATCGATGAATGACAAATTTTTAAGTCCAAGCGAAGTTGGCTCCATATTTCGCGGCTTCCTATGCTCACAGTCTCGATAGCTGATTGCTCCTGGATGTTGAAAAAACTTGGAGAATCTTTGGCGTATGCAGCACACATTCTCGAGTCTCCGGTGGTCCGCAGGCCCAATGTACGCATCGTATAATGTTATTATACACATATATGTGTAGATGGGATAAAAGTGTATGTGCATAATGGCTGTTGAGGCGGTGTGGTTGCAGAAGAGCAGGAGGCGAAGGACGCCAGAGTCTTGGAGTTCATCGACGGCGGCTCGGATAGAGAGGACTACCCATTCTGGGTGAGGAACGAACTGAGAAAGAGCCAAAGAGAGGGTTGAAGTGGAGGAGGGCATAAGAGGTAGCCATCGGTAATTATTTATCGGTCGATCCCGAATGACCGTCACGTACGGCGAGAGGAAGGAGGCTTGGAAAGAGAAGCCGCGTCGATCGGCTCTGGTATCGGGGGGTCGCGGAGTATCACAAGAGTATCAGAGAGCCCCCGAGCACTCTAGCAAAAATACACCCGTACAGATATACCTTTCTCAACGGGAGTACCTTTTACACGCGAGCAAACCCGTAGCCTCAGACACGAGAGGTAAACTACCCACGTGACGATGTCTCTGGTTGTTGATACAAGAAGTTTCAAAAGTTGAATTGCAGCTGTGCAAGATTCTGAAACTCTGCAAAAAAAAAAAAGTTTTTTACACTTTTTTTGTACGACGCGTCGTTGAAGAGAAATGGAGCGTTTGATGCGCGGACCATGTCGTCTTTCCTACAACTGGCGAGCCAGATTGGTCGTCAGTTTTGAAGATTCATATCTCGGTGACATTGCATCAGAAAGGAACACGGCTCAGCATTTTTTCCATAAGAATTCCACGCTCCAGCGAGCCCGTTAAACTTGGAAGAATCTTTTGGGGCACTCTGTATAGTCGAGGATCATGCGTGTGGCTCTTGAAGAATTTAATCTTCTTATATCGTTCCTGCTACGAGTGAATATCACATGGGAGCACATAGTTACATGCATTTCTGGTTGATACATCGCGCGACGGGAGAGTTTCGCCATGGGATCGCGTCAGGCTGCTTGCTCATCTACTAAAAGGCATAACACGACTGGCCTCCCTCCGCATATGCCCATAGCTAGATCTTCCGAGCAATCCCTGTCCTCTAGCCCATAATAATCAAACGGACTTGATCATTCCGCGGAGAAATAAGACGAACGCTTACGAATTCTTTGACTGAACTGTGATCGCGAGAAAAGCTCCTGAATTGCAGCATCCCAGTGCTGACTCGCCGCTAGTTTTCGTTCCTATGGATGATCGAGACTGCAGATAGGATGGACGGGGCAAAGAATGGTGGACCAAGATGGAGAGATCAAGACGATCCACATAAAGAGAAGGAAGACATACTTGATGGCCTTGATTCCAAGTCAAAGTTGTACCGAACATGATGAGGGACTGGGGTCAGATCACGAAGAACGACATAATAGCCATGACCGAAAACAAATGCAGCCAGTGCAGCGAACAAGTGCATAAAGGAAATTGAACATTCAGCGAGGGAAGATGAAGAAATACCAGAGCGGTGTATGATTAAGGAGGAGCAATCAAAAACAGGAGGCCAGCCGGAAATGACACATAAAAATAACTAAACAAATCTGTGGATTCTGGTTAGAGTGAAACCGGACAAGATAGCGAATGGAGTCCTTTCGAGTTCATCAACGCGTTCTGCTTAGTAGTGCTCGATAACGGCTGGAAAATACTTGACTACCGTACGGCGACGAAGCAACAGGAACGCGATGAGCTCTAAAGGCAAGGATCGAATCGACGAAGAAGAAGAAGAAGGAGAAGAGGAAGAAACGCGGGACGGGAGTGAGTAGGAAGAGAGAAAGGAAGAAAACACGAGACTGGAATGGTCTATCGTTTGATATGCCGGAGGCAGTTGGTTGCAAGAGACGCACGTCCGATGCGTACACCAAGTTCGTAGAGGATGTGTACCCGGTAATGTACATCTATATATTGATAGATATATAGGTAGATATAGGTGGTTGACTATAATCAAAAGTCTTGAAGAAGAGCTGTATGTACGTTCGGGCGTCTGGCCCCTCAGGCTCCCCAGATATCCAGGAGGCGGCACCGTCGCATACACCGTACCTACCTACCGTCCCGCTGTTGTTGAAGAGTCGGGGGCCCATTGGCCACCGCGATGACCAATCATCATTTAACATTCTTTCGCGGCGCGTGAGCTCCAACGCGAGTTTTCTCTCTCGCTCTTAGTCTCGCTTTCCTTTTCTCCTCGGGATCTCTCTTACTCTTAAGGATTCTGAGACGCGGCTCACCTACCCGCAGCAGTATCAGCAGCAAACGACAACGAGTGCATCGCGTGCCCCTTAACGAATTCACACAGACACGATTACCAAGATATTCAAGTCTCTAAGAGCCACCAACCAGTCGCGAGATGATAGTCTAGCTACAGAATTCTAGCCTCGCCAGGTACTTCTTTGCCTTGGATATTCTTTTGCTCCCGTGTACTCGTCTCCACATTAGCCTGGCCTTTCCCCCTTCAGAACTACTAAGCTTACCTCTGCCAGGTGGGGGAAACTTGCGCGTGGCAGTTAACTGATGCGAGACCGCGCGAAGAAGACGCCACAGCTACTGGGCAAACTGCCCTCTCTTTCTCTCCCTCGGTCTTTATACGCGTTTGCAGTTTCATCCACAGATCCCGTAGCAAGCCCTCTGGGGTTGCCAGCTTCTGCGTTCTCACTCCAAACCGAACCTTCCCTCTAAACACCCAGCATTATTTTAGTCTGCTTCCAAGATGTTGCTACGTCCGAGAACTTTCCGAAGGCGCTTCTACCAATTAGGCACCGGATGCCTGCTTTGCCACTTCGACATTAAGATCGAGAACTCCGCCAGATTCCGATATGATCAGAGCTCAGGTAATCGCAGTCCGGTAAACCTTCCTAACTACAGTTCAAACTCAGTCGCACAACTAACAGTTCCCCGAAGGGCATCCTTCGTGTAACTTGATACTCGACGCTCCAAGGGTCGCGAAGGATTAATTAGGAGGATGGCCGAGTCCGATCACAATCTAATTGCTCTTTGCTCATAAAATAGTTGAATTTTAATGCACTCGGGATTACTTGCAATAGTTCGGGGTCCCATGAAAACGTCCCGAGCTCTTGGGGTCAATTTGACCCCCGGTGACCATGGACGGTTGAGAAAATTCACTTTTTTTTGCAGGCCCGATTTTTTTACACAAGCGGAATCGATAGTTCGATGAATATGTAGAATCCCGCCTCCACCTTGAAACGACTCGAAATATCTTCTCGTGCCGGAAGTGGAAAACGTTTACTACCGCGTGAGTCAGTTTTCGCGAGCACACGTTCTTGGGTTAATGCTCGTGGCTGTAAGCAAGGAAAGAGGGGGGAGGGTGAGCCAGTAATATACGTATATACTTGTCATTGTCTCGTTATCATTCCGAGCAAGCCACCTCGTCATCTCGTTACGCAAGATACGTTTAAGAGTCGCGGACCGCGACGACGACGTCGCGACCGCACGACGAAGCAGCTAGCTCGCTCCAGAGGTAATTGCTTCTCTCGCACACTCGCCAATCAAACGACGTGGTATTATCATCGTTAAATGTATTCTGAGCTATCGGTGGGTCGATGCGAATGTGTAGGTATGTGAGAAATACGTCCTCGTGTATCGCAATGCGATCGAACCAACAGGACTGGCTTGCAGTATATCGCTTAAACATTTTCTATGCGCCTCGCACCCAGACGCGCATTTATATCGCTCTCTGCATTTTCTCTCTCGCACTTTAGACTTTTCGTTCGATCACCCCGTGACCAGTCTTCGAAGGTATTTCTTTATTTTTCATCATAATATTCGAGCGCGCGCGCGCGCGAGAGCGTGACGAGCCAACGAATAATTATGCAATTTTGTGCATGACAGCGAGCACGCTTGCGTATACTTCGATCTCGGACAATGTTCGCTCGCGATAGATAAGAAGAGGCTCAACCCTTGGCATACCAATTCCATTTAAATAGTTGTGCTGCTGCGTGTATTTTGTTAATTTATTCATTTACGCAGTTATTCATTCGGCTGTTGGCGCGCTTGTCATTTCGCTTTTGCTCTTTTTCTTATTAACTATTTCCTATTCGGACTGGTCGATCCATCGGTGCATTGATTCTTCACACTAGGGTGTCCGCAGGCTCGTCCGGAGTTTAACAACCGATTAGAGACGTTGATGCTCTCGGGCGGGGTCTCTGGTCATGCGTGCGCGATCATACTCAGGACGATACGTACGTGCTCCTGCTGGGAGCGTCCACGCACTTCTCAGCTTCTTTCTATCGATCCGCATATACAAACTACATGTCCCTTACAAAAAGGCGTAACTTGGTATTTTAGTGTGTGATTATCGATATGACATGTGCCCATATGCACGTGAGAATTCGATCCATGTAATGAGCAGCAATGGAGGAATGAAAGGGGCAAGGGAGCAGGGGGAGGGGTTGTTGACTCTGTCGCGCTGCTGGGTGCTCTCCGCCGAGGAAAAACCTCGAGCAACTTGGGGCATTCGAGAATCTCTCCTCCTTTCCGACCAACAATCATCTAACGTCCGTGGAGACTCGCGTCCGACCAGTTCAGCGAATTCTCCTCCCTTCACCCTTTCACAATCGCGCTAAATAAAAGCTTTTTCAAATAAAACATCGCACGACTACACAATAAACTAATGACCAGTCAACCTGAACGATATCGCTTTGGTAAAATTAAACTTCGACGCCATTTTCCTTTCACAACTTAATTTCATGCGGTAACTAAAAAAACTCTTTTCCTCCGGCTGCCTCAACGTTTACTAAATAACTTGTCAAGGATTAAAGAACGATCTAAACAAAACGCGATTCATTTTCAAGTATCACGCGGACGCACAATTCCCCGCGCGGTTCTCGTCGCCAGCGACCTCTCGGGGGACGCCGTGGAACTTGGCAAGCGTGGCGCGCGCGCGCATGCGCTGTCACGCTCTTGCATACAAGTCTCGTCGATCTCGAGCGACAATTAAAAAGAAATTTGCACCATGGCGACCAGGAAAAGATATACACAAGTATATAGTGAACGTACTTCTCTGTGTACCTATATTTATATATATGTATGCATGAGGAAAATAAAGAGAAAAAAGACGACACGCGTACGGCAATTAGCTCTCGATGGTGCGCGAGCTCCGAGAGATACGCGATCGCCATTCTCGACGAGATTTCTCTTTCCTTCTGTCTCCTTCTTCGTCTTATGCACTCTAAAGGATTCCATAAAAAATAGAGGACGAAGATGAGTGAAGAGGAAAGCGAGGAGGCGAGCCAGGACTTGGAAATCTATGGGGACTCCATTTTTTATTTTTCTATTCTTAATGCACACCAACATACAGGGTGGCTTGAAAATTTGACGTCAAACGATATTTATTATAGCTCGATACATTTGAAGAGAGAAAGAGAGTTCGGTAAACGCAATACGGACGAGAAAATAATGCATCGCCCCTCGAGTAGTGCCGTTAATTATTTCTGGCTCATGTACTTTTTCAATTATTAAGATTTGACGTTAATATTGTTGAGCAAATTAGAAAAAACTTGGACGCTCATTCAGTGGGACAAAAAATTGTCGAGATCTATTGACGAAGCTCGGAATACTTTTTTTTTTTACTATCTCAAGGTCATACAGAAACTGTAAGAAATTGGCAGGTCGGAAAAAACTTCGGGCGATTTTTACAGCCATTTTGATAGCCGTCTCCCTCTCTCTCTCTCTCTCTCGATCGCCACTAGGGTTCGCCCCTGTCGAGGAGGAATCGGTAGTCGAGTCACGCGCTTCGATTCTCTCGTCGCGATTCGAGGTAAGAACGGAAACTACGAAAAAAGAGGCCTCTCGTATTCGTTCGACTCAAAGAGGAAGAGATGGATTTAAAAAAAAAAGAGAGAAAGAGAAAAATACAAAGTTCCTTTGTACTTTTGCAGCGATTCGCGAACGTCTAAGATTCTTCCTCCTCTTTTCCTTCGTCCTTTTGCTCCGGGGCCCTCGGGAACTAAGAAATACCGAACTTCCCCTTTTGGGAGCTTCTCCTGCATTGCAGAATCGATATTTTCTTATCTTTCCTCACAGCCATTACGGCCCTCGTGGTCATTTAACAGAGTCGCTTGTTTTTCGAACGAAAATAATAAGAATTGTTATTTTTCCATGTTTTCCATTTATTTTGTGACGGATTCTTTCCTAGACACAATTGTCATCGGAGAAAACGTCCGGAAGGTCATCGAAAAAAAAATTAATTTTCATGCCGAGCGCGCGCAAGCGTCGTCTCTTGATTGCGAAATGTTTGGGCGTTTTTTTTTTCATGCTCTCGAAGGAATTAGCGAGTGCGTGCATGCGAGAGGCTCGTACTCTCATCCCGCGGCTCGGAGGGAAATTGGAGCGGCCTCCCCTGATTACGGTGTAATCGCGGGTGTGCCTTTTGCCTATATATATACATATATGCCCATAAATACACACGGGAGTATTGGCGAAGCGCTGGAACTGATTCCTCACGTCGCAAGGTGGAAAAAACCAAGCCAGCAATTTCGTAACCCTTCACCCATTTTCCCCGATGGTTTATTCAATAAAAAAATCCAAAAGATCGAAAAAAAAAGTATCAGAAATATTCTAACGTTTTTTTTCGTGTCTGCGCCCAAAAACAATGAAAAAAAAAGTTTATCGCCTTTTTTTCACCGCAAAACAAAATGAGCGACCAATAATTGATCAGACGTCGCGATTTTAGTAAAAATTATTTTTTGAGTACGACGATGGACCGAAGAAACGAACGTACGACACATCGGTTAAAATTTCATTTATTAAGGATCACCTGGAGGATGAATTTATGAAATATTGGTTTACTACAGCCTTGGATTTTTTTCGGGTGCTTCGATCATCATCAGTGTCTCGGGCATTTTTCGTACGATCGTTAACGATCTTCGTCCTTCTTCGTCCGTACGCCAAGCACTGATTTTAATTGAAAAGAAGAAAGCTTCCCAGTCATCTATTGGCAAAGGACCCCCGAGACACAGCGAGTTGTAATTACAGTGACGCACACTGTAT